>JAYKAV010003173.1:176349-192381 GCA_035582835.1 Phoebastria nigripes | reverse complement strand
CAGCGAGGTGGGTGTTGGTCTCTTCTGCCAAGCAACTAGTGATAGGACGAGAGGAAATGGCCTCAAGTTGCGCCAGGGGAGGTTTAGATTGGACATTGGGAAAAATTTCTTTATTGAAAGAGTGGTTAAGCATTGGAACAGGCTGCCCAGGGAACTGGTGGAGTCACCATCCCTGGCAGTATTTAAAAGACGAGTAGATGAGGYGCTTAGGGACATGGTTTAGTGGGCATGGTGGTGTTGGGTTGATGGTTGGACTTGATGATCTTAGAGGTCTTTTCCAACCTTAATGATTCTAAGATTAAAAACTTTCTTAAGAATGGACAGCAGTGTAGTCCATTGATTGAGGTAGCAAGCCAGTACTGCTGAGAAAGTCAGGCTGCTTTTATTAATCGTCTGTTCTGATGAGGTGCAAACCAAATATAATTCTCAGAAAGTTCTCTTCCCTCTCAGAGCTGGGAGGTACTAGAAGATGCACAAGGAAAATAAATTTATAACAGAAGAGACCCATTCTTAGGTTTCTTTAAGTAATAATGCTTCCCAGGTTGTTTTTCTACTATTAAACATCTTTGACAATTCTGCTTTGGGGAAGAGAGGACAACTGCATTGGATTGAGATTAATTTGAGTGTATTGAATATTAGCTTGAGGGAAAAGATGGTGGAAACTTAGACAGAATCCCCTGACTCCACTCCGTGACAGTGGGGATCTTCTGAACAAAAGCCAGCAGGACCATCATTTACATGATAGGTATTGAATGAAACTGTAAGTCAGTGGACACAACACTACAGCTACTATCAGTACTCTGGCTTAAGTATTTTCCCAGTAAAAGGGAACATCAGTGGGAAGAGAATGGGGAATTGCAATAGCAAATCAGATCTTCAAAATCTCACTTTTATTTTTAGTGCATGTTGTACTGAAGACTGGGATAACTTAAAAAAAAAAAAAAAAAAAAAAAAAAAAAAAAAAAGGAACTGCCTGTTTTTCCTCTTTATTACATTCTCTGTTACCCAAATTAATGATACTCCAAAGGCCTATGTCATGTTTGTCACTGACAGCAGTGACATCTACTGAAGAAGAAGGAATTCAAAAGGAACTGCAAGCTGAACTTAGCCAAAATAGCCACTGGTAAAGCTTTAACAGATGTTCACATTTCTCTTCCTCCTGCTCTCTCTACAGAGCCATCCTGCCTCATCAGCTGTTTATACTTTTAACCTTTTCCCATCCTCCCAAGAATAAATGTCATCCTTGCTGAGCTCTGGACACTTCCCTTTTCAATGATACAGCAAAAGGGTTAAAGAAAATAGTCAGCAAGAAAAATAATTTTTTGAACTTCAATCACCTGACCACATTTAGTACAAAAGAAAAAACACAGGCAGCTTCTACCTTAAGCAGTTGCCCTTAAGTCTGACTTCAAGTCAGAATGCGAGTCTGTAGGAGTGGGATAGGAGGGAACATCTACTTATGTCACTGCATGTACATTCATACACATGCACAAACATTTTCCACTAATTGATAATCTTCGATTTGCCCAGGAAAARAAAAAAAAAAAAAAACACCAAACCCCAAAACATTTTCAGTATAAATTACATATCTTGCAGTGTGCTATAATCTTGCAACACTAAAGTTGAATATGTGCAAATATAGATGTATAGCCTTCCTCTCTGACTGAAATTGGGGGTCAGAATGGCTATTTTTTTGTCCCCCCCCCCCCCCCTCCCTGCTCCTTGCTGTTGTTCTAGCACTCCCTGATTTTGTTTTGTTGCAGTATCTCTCAGAATAGCTATACATGCTATTTTGTTCTTTCTGGTTCTTTTTAGAGGGAGACATACAACTCAAAGTATTTAAAACCCCAGGCAATGTTTGGTTGTTTCAGCCCAAGATACAGGCAAAAACAACAAGTTGGAAAATGCCCAACCCTTTTCAAGCATCCCTAATTTGAATTGCTGTAGTACACCGTTAGAAAAAAACAGCAGTCTCAAATGGAATTACAGATAGAGCCTTCACTTACATCTCCATTCACATAAACTTTCTGGGAAACACACCGCCCGCAGAAGGGCAGATTCTCTTCTAACTAAAAGGGCTTTGCAAGTGGGCAGTACCAGCCAAACATTAATATACACCAGATTCATTTAGTCCTGAAAGTGGACTACAAAATCTCCACACTTAGAGAGCAATGCAGGGCAATTTGGAAATCTTCCTAATCAGGTAGAATACCCTTATTTCTGAGGAAAAAACTTCTACCAGGATTTGGACCAAACTGCTCTGATGGTACCACATAACAGCTCACAGCTGTATGTGTAGGAATTACTCCATCCTCCTAACGATTATGAAGTTAAGAAGGCTCAAAAATAATAGTTATGGAACAAATCTAATGAACTCTGGGTAGCACAGTTTCATGACGCTAGAATTCCCTACTCACTGCCACTCTGAATTAAGACCCAGGCATCAGCAGTTACAGACTCCTAAAATAGGTGAGACGGGAGATCAAAAGAGTTTGATCCGCCCTGAGGCAATTTTTACAGTACAGAAGCATAAGCTCTTCACAGCTTCCAACAGATTTCATTGCACTATTCTCTTCATTTAGTTAGTGACAGGGCTTGGTTTTTTTCAAATGTATTCTCCTTCACTGGAAGGAACTGGTATATTACCCAAATACGTCAGATCCGTATGTTGCTGGATTTTACAATAAACAAAATTTAACTTACTATACCGGTTTAAAACACTGGTACAACTCAATTGTGATGCTAATGGAACTGCTATAAGAAGGCATTCCTATCCTCACTGCAGTTATTCTTTCAAACCCCCAGTGTGATCTCTCTTCAAATCAGATGGGGCACAAGTCAGGAAAAATGGAACAACAACAATAAAAAAAATGCTCCTAATACTATTTTGAACTCATTAGGAGTACTATGATAGATCGTTGTACGTACCACCAACTGGTAGCAACCAGCATCATAAAGACAGAACACTGCAAAGAGCTCATCTGAGAAATGCAGTGGCTTACAAAGGGATAAACAGAGATCCCTTCTTGCACTGCAGAACAAAGAGGCTTATAGGGCGCATGAAGACCTCCACAGGTGAATCAGTAATTAGGAAAGGATTTGCAATATTCATATAACCACCATGAAAAGTACTATAGGAAATAAACCCCAAGTTTATAAACAAGCCGAGTTTCTTTAGACATCTCATTCTCTGAACCCACAGCATTGCTCACATGCATGGAGACATTATAAAAAAATGCCACACTGAAACGTTCCTCCTCCTACCTTTCTTTCCAGGAGTTTTTCCTAGGGAGCAGTTGTGGCACAATGGCATTTACTCTCTTCTTGAGGATTAAAATAAATAAAGAAGAAACAGAGCAGCATATCTCAATTTTACTGTTCTATTATTTTATAACAACTTCATCATGCATTAGGTGGTAGTTCAGCTCAGTATGAAAAAGTACTCACTGTTTATTTCTTGGGCCACATGTTATGCATGTCTCAAGGTCTCAGGCTTATTGCAAGTAGAAAATTAGGTCTAGTTCACAAAGATGTTTCACATCTTTTATTCTCTCTATTAGCGTGCAGATTTTTTTGGTTTTGTTTTTGCATCACTCTAGTTGCTTGCCAGAGGCCTTGCAGAGATTGCAGAACCATCTGTAGATAAGATTACACAGATTAAATTACTCCTGTGTACTTTTACCCATTAATAGCTTTTGGCTACCGTTCAGCTAAGTTTTGTCTCCTGCACCCAACAGAAATTACTAGCAGTAATTGACAACACACTTGGCCAGTTCTAGTAATACCTAAAATCTAAGAACCTATCACAGAGTGATGGTGGTGCTAGTTTTTCCCGGGGAGGAGGGAACCCTTACTGTTTTTTAACACTTTTCTTCTTCTGTTCAGTTCACAGGTTTGGATGACAGTGTAAATTATCCTGAGAAGAAACATGGGCTATGGAGGTCCAGTTAAAAACCAAACCAACCAACCAAACAAAAACCAGAAAAAACCCACCACAACAAAACCCTCYGAATGAGGGTTTGGAGGAGGAAATGTCCACAAGGTTCTTCCCCTGGAATATTCTGCAATTTCTGCTCTTGGGCAACGTTACTCCTCTCCACATAGCAGACTGCAGAGCTAAGATGTTTTTGTGTCTTTGTCCATCACACCAATTTTGGCTATTTAAAACAGGAGCTCCACTGATCAAAAAAGGTAAGAGTATTTCCTTCTTGCTTTTACACAGACAGGTCTTCTCTTGGCCTCTGTGCTTTCAATGCTTTTCCTATAAATTATGAAGGCTCTACCCTTCCTTCTCAAATATGATGAACTTTCTATTGACTTAAGAACATATGCAGCCAGCAGTAGCAAATGCTGCAATTGCATGTGGAAGGTAGGCAAGGACTCAATTAGGGTTATAGTTACAATTTGGCAGGATATCTAACTGTGCCAAATAAATGCATCATATGAATGTTAAAAATATCAAAGCGAAGTAAAATTATTTAGGATAAGTAAGAGACACAATACTCCACACTTCCAAAATAATTTCACAGTGTTTTCTTGGTTACAGTATTTTCTGCCTAAAGTGCTGATTATTTTACCTTCTAAACAGAAACCTCTATCAGAGTCTGATAGCACAATACAGTATAACTTTCTTATTTCTATCCTGAAATGAGAGAACAAGAGCTGGCAGCTAACATAAAACAACCTTTACTGCAGAAATCAGTTCCCCAGTAACATACTTCTTTACATATTTTATCAAAATACAAAAAACTCAGGATAATATTTCCCCTATTACTTACATTTTTAAAATGATAGTATTTTTTACACTGTCTTATACAGTGATACTAACACCCAAAATGTTTCCCTCTTGAGAAACTAGTTGTTAAATGAAGGCAACTGAGATTCTGGCAAAGCAAATCTTTACCAACAGACTGACACAGCTTATTGTCAGACATGCAATTGTGATTTCCAACACATTATAGTTATTAATGCCTCCAGATTTTTCAGTGAGTGCTATTTGACTATCATTCTGTAAGCACTTGTTATGCTTATTTTACAAGCTTAACCCTTTTCACCCCATAGCCCTAACCCAAACTGTACCTTGATGTCTAAAATCCATCAACATAGCTACATATGTTATTAGGCATAACTCACCAAGTTCAGTTCAATGTTCTGTAAGCCATGGCATTTAAATTCTGTAGCATTCATTCAAGCACAAAGAAACTTAGAAGGAAGGCTGCTCTGCTGAACAAAGTTATCTGTAAAAATGCTGGAGTAGCCACTATCAAACACCCTAGAAAGGATTATTAACAGAAATGAAGATGACAGCAGAATAATGAATGATTAAATTCCAATAGCTGGTTGATTAAGATGATTTAGTGCTGGTACTTATCTTTTTTCTACCATATTAATTTCCTGCTATAGTAATTTAAAAGTGTAGTTAAAAACATATTCAGTAAACTTTCCTGAAATTTCTCTTCCTCCAAAGCAACTGCCATGCTGTGGAAAGGATGTTCCAATTAACATGTTATTTTAAATACAAGGGGATTGCTCATGACATTCTCTCTTTTCCATGGATTGCATGCTATGAAAAAGTTGGAGAGCTCCCACATTCTTATTTGGTATATTTTAATGCCTCATTACCCTTTCCCAATCTGTATTCCTCATGTGGTCAACAAAAAAATCTCCATAATTGAAACTGGAGCAAGACATCCACAGACATACGCAGCAAAACTTCACAGTCCAAACCCCAAAATTCATAGGGATGTGTTACTGATGTGACCTCAAACCCAATTACACAGTATAGCAGAGCATCGCAAGTATGCCACTGGAGCTATTGAATCTTCCGGCCTGAGCCCAAATTCTATTGCTTCATTCCAAATGCATATCAAAAACAGTGAATGTTAAAGATTTTAGGAGAGGCCTTCAGGAAACACTGAAGGGTGTGGGGACGGCCCTTTACTGAGGGCGGACATTGACTTCTTTGCTATGACTCTAAGGGAGAGAACAGAGGACCCTAACCACATGCCCCAATTTAGAGAAAACAAAAATGTTTTCCATCTTGCTTTCCTCAGCATGCACCTGCTGATACTAATTACAAAAGTGTAACCTGCAAGAAAAAACCCCAAAAACCCCCAAACCCAAAGAAGTATAGTTATCTAGATACAATTATATATGGATGATGCTCTTAGTCATATAATTTAGTTTTAGGTAGTCCTGCGAGGAGCAGGGAGTTGGACTCAATGATCCTTATGGGCCCCTTTCAACTTGACATATTCTATGATATATGTGAAAAATATGGCATATTCCTGTGAAGAAGATTTCTCCACCTCCAAGCAAAATTATTACTGTTCTGAATTAAAACAATGGCAGTATGAATTTATGAATTCATCAAGTAGACCTTAACACTTCTATAAAAACCCTTGCTTAGATGTCTGAAGTTTTTTTCCCCAGACGCTGCTGCTTAAAGGCTGCAGAGAGTGAACTGGGGCTCTGTGTATCCCTTTCAGTCAATGTTTTATTTAAATGACTCTGTTTGATGCTGTTTACCAAGTAATGACCCAAAAGAGATCCAAAGGTTTCTTTGTGAAAATGTTTACAGCATGAAGTCATTTTCTCAACTGGCTGAGTTTTAGAAGTTTTTTGTTATTTCTTCATTGACACATGCTAATTTTACAAGAACAGTATTTCCACAATTCAAAGACATTTCTAAAGGTCAAAACATGGCAATGGAAATGGGAGAATGGGTTAACCAAAATGCATCAGGACTTTTGTTTTTTTCAGAGCTTACCAGTCAAGCTTTTCATCACTGGCCCCAACCCAGTTTGGCAGTTAAGCGTATTCTATGAAACTCACAGGTTTTACATCAGTTTCTTGTAAATTCATATGTAGAAATGTGAATATTTACATACAAATATACACAAACATGCCCTCATTCCGTTATAAATGAATTTTTATAAAGTTTTAAAATATGATTTTTAATGAAATTATTAATTTTTAGGTGCATCATGCCACACCAGCAACTCAGAGCAGGTTGGGGAGGGACCAGGTGGCCAGGAAAGGGAACTGTTTTTGCCAGCATAAACACAGTGCTGCTGCAGCCACTGCATCAGAACCGGTGTCCTAACTTTGGGTTCACCATTGGTCAATGACTTGAACAGAACTGATGAACCAAATACAGATAAACTCTCCATGGAAATGTCAGAAGCATTATGGTCTTCCAATTTTGTGTTGGATTTCTTTCTTTTACCTTTTTTTTTTTTTTAAAAAACATAATAGAAAGAACTAAAATATCCCCAAAGCAGTTTTCTTTCCACTGGCAATAATTTTGGTCTGGCCGAGAATGAAATTTCAGATGGGAAGTTCATGCCAAATATCAGCATTTTCTCTCATGGGATATTTCTGATGCATTTACTATTCCAAAAAAGTTCAGGTAAATTTAAGGCAGCTTTAGAAAAATTCAGCTTGGTATACTTATTCAAAACAAAATAAACCACCAGCTACTTCAAAGCCTTTACCAGGTCAGCCTAAGTCACCACAGTTCAGAACATTTCCTCTTAAATTTAAAATTTCATATGCCAGAAGTCAAAAGTGCAAGATCTGGAGTATTTCACCCTTTGAATATTAGACAATACATGTTATACTGTGCTAAATTATCAAAACTACTAATCCATCCTGTAGCAAAAGCCAAGAACAAGCAGCAGCCAAAACCAACCTTTTGAATTCTAGTGGTCTGAAGCTTGTCTCCTTTGCTTTTAATTAGCTACAGATATTTCCCATCTTTCCCATGTTTTTTCATCTGTTATATTCCTAAAACGGCATTTTAGCAGCAAGTGTTTTCAATTGGGCTCACACAGAGTATGCCAGCCATAAAGGAGTTTGTGAGATTCAAGAAAGTTAAAAACCAGAAGTAGTTAAAGTTAATCTCAACAGCATGGAAAGAAATTACCTTCTATATATTTTTTAAAGCCTATAGCTGCATACTGGTATATGCACATCTCCTTAACACCCACACAGACACAGGTCTTGACTTCCAAGACTTCCAAGGGCATATACTCAGTACAGTGAAGAAGAGCAAAGGCTTGTGAATGATCTTCTAATGAGGAAAAGAATGGATGTACATACTCAAAGGACAGATTAAGAACACAATGTCAAAGCTTTTGTCTTTACATTTATAACCAGAGCTTTTCTTTTTATGCATAACTCTCCTTCTCCTCACAGACTAGCTGCAGAAATCATCTTAAGGTAGCCATAAAGTAGGCAGAGTGATAAAAGGTTTTTCTATCCTCTACCTACATCTCCTTCAAGTGAAGACATGTACCAAGATACTGCTACAGCCAAAGATATTTTACATTAACATCAATTTCCACCAATGTGAGTTAACATTAGTGTTGACAAATTGAGGAAAATAACATCCATCAATGTTTCAAAGTCTTCTAAATGGGAATTCCCTTCAGCTTCATCCACACCCTACCACACCCACAGGAATATTGACAAAAGCACAACTCTGACACAGACTGAAGCATCCAGGAGTGAAGAAACACTTGTTTTGCTGCAGTTGCTGTCAGTTTAAAAATTAATTACAGGATCATAGCAATTAACTAACCCCGCTTAACAAAATGAGAACTGAGATCCTTTGAACAGGAAGCAAACTGCTACCAAGTGACTACACTAACCTCCCATGGTATTTGCCCTATGCATTCCTCATTCTGATTTGAAAGTGTACATGGAGAACACAAAACAACTGGCACCAGTATAAACAGGAAAGTCTCAAACTTGTCTTGTGTTACATACAATCCAAAAGGCACTGATGGCTGTTTGGACAGCTAAAGCCATATTCAACCAACAAGAACACATTTATGTGGTGATCTTTACGCATTATCTTTGACAATGTGCACTTACTTTTAAAAGAATAATTTCCCTTTTACATGAGGACAGTCTTTTAGTCTGAATATGGAGTATCTAAGTAGAAATCTTTAGCACTAACTGAAAAAATACGTTTGTATATCTTTTCTGAAATACCACTTAGGTAAAATTTCTTCCACCTGAAATTGTATACATCAGTCCTTAACTGAAAGTAAGAAACTAACCCTTTTCTAATTTTCAAATTTGTCCATCAATTGTCTCTTGCAAAGTCTTAATTCTTTTTTTGAAATACCAGAGATTAACAACTGCTGAGAAATGGACGGGCCCAGGTCTAACTGGCCTTATATTTCACTTGACATCCTATTACATTTTCATGCTGTTAATAGAAAAGTGATTCTGTGCCATTGAAAATTTCTACTTGCAGAGCTTATGCTGCTGGGAAACATGTTAAAACTTTGAAATAGCAAAAGCAGTTGGTGGGTCATCTAACAATTTAGCTGGCATGCAATCTGTAAGCCACACATATTTGACGGTCAAGCACTGCACTATTTCACATCCTCTGAACGAGAACTGCAAGGATGACCATTACTAGAATTTCGATATTATTGCATAATTGCATTGCATATTACAGTCTTTTTACAATGCATTCCATCTGTTTCACATAGCTGTATAGTAACACTGCAGCAGAATGAAATGTATCATTGCACATTATCACATAAAATCCTCTGCTCTTTGTGAAGCAGAGATTTTATAGACAGTGCCAGCTGCAATCTGTAGGAAGCAGTGTGAATGTTTCCATGAATTCAGTTAAAGATCATATGCTCAGGGTGTGGCCGTGGGAAAGACTAGTGTATCTTACACACAGTCCCTAAAGTCCAATTAGTGTTCCTTTAATTACAAACAGACTTTTCCATATCCTTTTGCAGTATTCCACCCTGACTTACCTGAATGCAAACCAAAATAAAATATTAACTATGAACATTAAAAATATTACATAAATTGGACACAAAAATCACTGCCTTGATAAACTCGAGTCTCACTTGGACAAGATACTTCATGAAGATGAAATATTACATACCAAATGTAATAAAACATTACAAGCACTATAGCTACAGTAGAGAAATGAGAATCAAGCACAGCTATTCTGGTCACAAATTACATGCAAATGTTATTTATATGTCATTTACACATTTAAACACATTATCTCCCCTCCAAATGTAAAAATAATAATATAAAGGCAGAAACATGTAATGGAAAATCTCAGTTAAAGCCTGTCAAAATTGCAAGCAACTGAAAATTTCCACAGCAAGCATGGAAAAATATTAGGTGGCTTTGATATAGGTGTCCATATTTTCTGCACACTCACATCCTGCATTTATTTTCCTGGAGAAAAAAAACCCACAGAATTCTCATACTGATTTCACACTTCATTAAAAAAATCCCCGGTGGAAACAAAATGCATGGAATTTGATGGGAAACTTTGATAAGGATAATGTCTACCAAAATAAAGTTAAAAGATATTCAATTGAGTTTGTAATTCTACAGACCAGTTCCTGCCATTGGTCTGCCAGTGTCTCAGATGCAACTGCAGTACTCATATTCACTAGTTTTGCTAACTGACTTTAATAGCAAAGCTTGGACATCAAACTTTCAGGCATTACTTACCTTCGACTGAGGTACCAAAATGAATGAAAAAATAACCTTCGCATGCATTTTTTGATTCTTTCCTGCACCTTTTAACTTAATAAGACACCTTAAAAGGCTCATCCATTTCATGCATGCACATTTTGTTCAGAGAGTCTGGACTTGCACCCCTCAACTGTTACCCTCTCAAAGCTGTATTTGAGTATCCTGTTCCACAGAGCATGCAAAACTTCAAATTCATCTTGCTGAGAAATTTTGTTCACAGCTGCTTGCTTGGCAGGGATTTGGTTGCGGGGGGCGGAGGGAGGAGGGGAGAGACAATTTTCCAAGCGATGGGGAAAAACAGTACAAAACTTTCATCATCAATGGCCTTGACATTGCTGGAGCCAACGGAAACAACATCACCCAACTGATTCCATACGAGGGAACCATTCAGAAACAAACAAACAAACAATCTCCTGCATTTATTTCTATCGAGGTAGCTTATGCCAAGCTTCCTTTGGTGAAATCCAGATTTCTCCTGCATTGGCTTCCTCCTGCTGTTGATAGAGCAGGATATCTGCTGAAACACAGCAGGTAATGAATGTGATATTCTGAATTAATCAGCATATATGGCAGAGAGAGAACTCTGTTCTCTTCTGAAGCTGTAAGAACAGCTATCTTTTTTTTTTCCAATGGAACTATCAAGTGCTTTATTGATGAGATACATAACTGTGCCATGACATAAAATTTCTGTACTAATTCTTAACTGGATGTGAGTATTGCTGGCAAATGAATTCCATAACAGGTAYGTGTCTTACTGACCCTGTAAGAAGTTTTATAGAAATAAAAATGCTTGGCTATTGCTACAGGTCTACACCACACAAAGAATAGGTGACATTTCATGAGCTAACTTTTTGTTGCCCTAACATCTCCAGGTTTCTCAAAAGAAATAAAAATTTGCAGGAATAAAACCTGGTTGGTTTCTTCCCCACCCAGTAAATATACTTCCCTTTCTCAGGAGAGTATTAGAAAACAACTACTGCACTAGCATATTTTATAACTGCTTAATGATGAGGATCGTGCACAAAAATCACAAAATCATCTTTATTCTTCACTTTATTTTGCAACATCCCAAATCTTTACTGACTGTACCACTGCTAAACAGTTGTTGAACATCATTCCAAAACTAGTGGCATTTTAATTATGGCATTAATTATTCTGGATATCATATAAACATTTTATAGACCAGGAAGCAAAGTACTTTTTGCTTTGTCTAAGCAGAGCATAAAATGGATTAGATACAGACCCTGATCTGTATAACTTTAGCTATATTTGGTTGTCCTATTCTGAAAGACATCATGTCCCAGATATGAATTCAGTAAGATGTTGAGATATCAGTAAGCATCATTTGCAACCACCAGACTAAGTAAATTCATTCCCATGTCGTTGCTATCAGACAACTTCTAACTTTGAAGTCATTATCAATCCTCAGGCTGTCTCATTACACCACTTTACAAGGCTATGAAGAAGAGAAATAAACCTTAAATAGATAAAATAAATAGATAAATAAAATAAATAGATAAATAAATATAACAAGAGAACTTTAAATCTGAAGTGGCCACCACCAGAGATCTGAACTCTGAACCCCACTTGGCTGGTCATCTCTGAGGGTCAGACATTACAAGGAGGATGACCCTAAAACATCTGTTGAAAATCAGACTACCAAACTGATGGGAAATTCAGGCTAATCCAAATGTGGGAGCCAAATCAGCTACTGAAACTATATAGTGCTACCAAATGTAGAACGATTACACTATGAAGAAAATGCGTTTAGTTCTAAAAATCAAGAAACATCAAAAAAAACCCTTCACTGTAGTTTTTCCTTTAAGGTCACAGAGAAGTACCAAGAAAGACTATAAAGGGAAGATGAGAGTAAGATAATTAAAAATACTGATCCTGAATCAAAAAGTTGAGAGTCAGTTGCTATGTTCAGTAAGGGTTTTGTGAAAGAATTCTTAAGCAATGTCTGGCTCTTAAAGACATACCTATTGTGAGAGGTATTTTAACTAGCTTAATGTTTGACAGACAGTCCTGAGAATCTAAATGTCTTTCAACTGCTAATACAGATATAATTTTCATTCTCTGTAGGAGAGAATACCAGTAAGAAGTGTAGTGTTGAGAATCAGTCTACTTTGATTTACAGTTTTTGAGAGGCCTACAAAAACCTGCAGATAAATTTTGAAGGATATAAGGAATAAAGCCCCTGATGTGTCTGAGAAAAAAAAATAGACAGAATTTAAGTGATTTGCCCATCACCACATTGCATGTCATGTCACATCTGAGGTTTAAATATCCACTCAGCAATTAGCAATGGATTTACCATCCATTTCTGTAGGGATTGTTATCAAAGACAAAAGAGAGTAAAAGTCCTTGGGCTAAGTAAGAGAAAACCCGAAAAAATGAAAAGTCAGGAAAATATAACCCAGTGTTTCTGCTAATAAATTATCAGTCATTTATTTTCTACATCAGTCTTTCATCTGTAACTGTACTTGCCTGTCTGTAAGATGGTCTCAGACCAAAAATGTGTTCTCAGGCTATGGTCTGCACATTAATGTCTGTGGTATTGCTAGGGACATTTCAGATGCTGAGTCTAAAGGAACATCTCCCACAAGAAATTCCCAGTGTTACAGAGTTACCTGAGTGAGACAATCTACCTTAATATTCTCTTTGCACCTAAGAAACATGAAGTAGGCTCTTCCAGTACAGTGAAGTGAAAGTATAATCATTACCTAAAGTGACCTCCTGCACCCAGCTCTATCCCTTTCTAATCTCTTGCTACCCATTCCAAGCACTCACCCTACAGATTGAATTGCATATAGTAGCATTGTGGATGTCAGTTTTTTCAGCCATCTTAACAATGACTTACATGATGTGCCCCAATAACCAAACAAATACACCTTCACATTGTGTACTACTTGCAATTTTCAACTGGTAACTCAAGACTACCTACTTTGTAGTAAAGCGTAATGAAACACTAGTGCTACGTTCCACTAAATAACAGTCACCTGCAATATACAGGCATTAATAAAGGTGACTTAAATACCTGATTTTAACAATCTGGTAATCAGTCACATTGATTTTCGCGATTCCTTCATTTTTCCTGTAAAGCCCTAAGAGGAATTAGTAATCTATTCCTAGACACATAATCACAGAAGAATCACAGCTGTTAATCAAGCCATCGTGACTCACAAGAATCCTGAATGCACCTCTACAGCRCCCCAGACAAAATAAAAGCACCTGAAATACATTAGGTTTTAAATACTTCTTGATTTTTAAAGTAACCACCTGGTGACAGCAGCCAAACTCATTCTCTCATTATTATTATTATAAATTATACAATTACAGTGCCAGAATGAACTATGATGAATAAGTAGTCTGACCTGTTAAACGTGTGCCAGAGGACAAGAATGTTAAGAAAGGACAGAAACCATAAGAAAATTATTATTACTTGAAAATGAACGTATTCCTAGATTAAAAATGTGAAAAATATTACAATGTAAAATAGAATACAACTTACATTAAAATAGTATACATAATATATGCAAGAGCTAGATAGCCATGTTACACCACAGGAGATTAAAAAACTAGTATCTGATAACTATCATTACTGAATATCAGTTTTAAAAAGCTGCAGACATAAGATTCAAGTCTTTATGTAGATTTTGAAGCACTCCCTCAGACTAACAGTGATTTTGAACAACTACAGTCCTTTCAGTTGGGGAAATTTATTCATAGTGGTCACAATACACCAAGGATTTCTCAAATCTCTGCACTCAAAACAAAACAATAGAACTGAAAGGGTGTTAACTTCAGAAGCTAATTATAGCTTTTTAAGTACCAGCACCATTAACAAATTTACCGTCCAAAAAATACCCTGGGGGCATTCACAACACGTGCTGGTGCAGTGGAAATGGACCTGCCTAGCTAATCATGATCATCCTTTCATTTTTAATTGATCTTTTACAATAGCAAAAGGTGAACAACACATATGAATACTGCAGAAGGTGCAAAAACATTAGAAATAAAACCACTGTCTCTCATTTTGATTTTTCTACAAACTGCTAGTAGCATAATCAGTCCCTAGTATTAGCTCCATTTATATCATGGTTGCAATCTGCAAACACACAGATGTAACTACATACATCCTGCATCTTGCCAATGCTACTCCTCACATGTATAGGTAATGAGAGAGATCAAGACCAAAGGCTAAGTTCACTTGCCCGCACATAGGTTCCTAGTGCCCTTTGAGATGCTTTGATGGTATAAGAGACATTTGGCAAACCTGGCCCCGATGTCTCTGGGGCGTCCGGTATGGAGGTAGCCAGGCCTGGTGGGCTTCCCAGGCAGTAGCAGATGCATGTGTACTGCGTAATCACATTCCCACCCCAAACATGTAACACTAGAAATCCTTCCCCTATTAACAGCTTCCCTATAAACAGCTTAGCTGAAGGAGCAGGAAGAAATAAAAAAAAAAAAAAAAAANAAACAAAAAACCCACCAACCACCACACCAAAAAACAAAACGAAAATTTGATGAAGAATAAAAAATACACAGCATGTTTATATTTTGGGTTTCCTAGCAGTTTCACTAAAGTCACTAAGTCATGACATGCCCAGAGCAGAATCAAACAACTCAAAAACAAAGGTCGTGTGAAAAGGGGGTCACACTTAAAGACAGGACCACCTCCAAAGACTGCAAAGAAAGGGCAAATTGGTAAGTAAAATTTTCAGAGAAACCCCAACAAGAGCCAGAAGAGCACTATGAAAATTTTGGGTGAGATCCCAAAGAGCTGAAACATCGTTGCAGCATGGTTGTCAGAATCCAGAAGACAGCTGGAGAAACGTTGCAAACGCAACTTGTGCAGTTTTCCAGCCACTGTAATCTATTACAGTCACTAGGGCAGATGAGTGCTGTAGGCTGTGTTTAATTTGTCCTGTTTACACAGGCTTTTTTTTAAACAATGTATATCAGAAACATGGACAAATGCAGAAATACGGAGTAATTTTTGCAGGAAACAGCTCCTCCCAGAGTTTAAGTGACCAAAAGATTCAAATGATCTTGAAGTACAAAGAGGAGGTGGAGGAAAGGGTGGTATCCTTTCACAACAAAGATTATTTTTACTTAAGTATCATTATCTGTTGATACTTAGACACTTGCTTCTGTGATTGTAATTGACAATGATAGGCTTTGCCAAACAGTCCTAAAAATGGCAGCTCTGAAGGTATAATCTTATAAAAGCAGTACACCAGCGTCCTTCTCTACTTGCCAAAAGAGCTCAAAATACAAAAGAAATGTATCTTTGTAGAGACAATATTTGACGAAGAAATATATATTCAAGGAGAAGTGTCATACTTTGCTGAAATAAGACTAGGCTGTAAATCTAGATAGTCCCTTGAACAATCTGTAAGTTCTCTCATATAAAGTATTTTCACCACATAAGTAAGAGCTGAAAGGACCAAACAGATCTAGCATTCAAAAAAAAAAAAAAAAAAAAAAAAAAAA
>JAYKAV010003173.1:166289-176326 GCA_035582835.1 Phoebastria nigripes | reverse complement strand
AAAAAAAAAAAAAAAAAAAAAAATGCATCCGCATTGCTGTATTAGGTCTAAGTTTTGCTCAAGGTCTCTTCCATGGACCTTTGATGACTTCAGCTGGAAATTAAGGGCCCAAGAGATTTTTCTGAAAGCAGTAAGGGATATCCTGAGTCCTAGCCAGCAGCCCAACAATACAGCTTCCAACAGCCAAAACTGTGTGAATTGTGTTCTGAACATCACTCATTACCGCACTGTGTGCTTATGGAGCCTTCATATAATTGTATTTTAACTATTAAAAGTGTTTTATTTATGAAAGAGGCTACACTTTAAGTAATAGGTTCCCACTCTATAAAAATCAAACTATGATTTTGAGTTACTTTTTATTTCTCAATATATTCAGGTAGTCAGCTTTGAAAGCTACACTGTGTAATTCTAATTTATTTCTTGGGAACAAAAAATTAGGCTGTGAAAAGTCTATTCCATACTTCGCTTTCATATCATTTGCTTTTCACATCTGACCAGTATAATACGGAATTTTCTTTATGATAACCTGTTCTAGGCTTCAAGGCAAAAAAAAAAAAAAATCCAAACCCAAACCAAAATAAAAAARCCCACCTGGTTTATATTAAATTCTCATTGAAAACCTATGTATCTCCACTCTTTTCTACCATAAAATAGCTCAAGCGCATTTCTCTAAGCAACATCCTTTCTCTCCTACAGAACTGTGACATAGGTGGAGCTGATCACTGTGGGATTGGATTAGTTTCTTGGCAAAAGTTGTTATGACGTACTTGCTGCTACATCTTAAGGTTTGTTAGCATTCCTCATCCTAGCTGTATCTACCACATCCCATAGGGCTAACTAAGGAATTATCGCAGAAAGCTATTATCTGTGCTATGGATTTCAGAATTTAGTTCTTCAGAGCCACGCTTTTGCAGCATTAGCTGCATTTATGTCCAAGGGATGCAATACTTCAATAACTTTCAGTGTTATTTGCACATTATTTCTTGTTTGTACTAAAAACCATGGAAGTAAGAAAGCAGAACTGCTTAAGTTATAAAAATCTACAATTTCTACAGGCAAGTCTTAACACTCTTAACACAACTTATCTCCCATGCAACTGTTAAAGAACTATGAGCTGTTTAGAACTGTGAAAATCTGTTTGTAAGTCCTGTCAATTTTTGGTACATCCGACAATTATTGGATTGGRGTCTTCTGATTTAACTGCAGAGACAGACTTGTTGAGACAACTACGAATGCGAGTCTTCACACATTTATCATTCTCCCTGTGCTACTTCTCTCCTCGCAGCTTGATTAGACATTGGGAATTGACTGCTCAATGTCATTTCTTCAGTGTTACTCCCCTTAAGTGCTTCTGTGACTCGTCAGCTCTCTCGGCCCAGGAGAAGCCTGGGTGTGATCACAACTCTTCCCTGAAAAGCTTCTTCATTACAGGAACTGCGATTATATTTCTTTTACTCTTCTCTATGTTCCGTCGGCCCTTACACTATCATGAGAGAAAACAGTCATTGAAATGTAACTACCATGTTGAGGGCGTCAAAAATTATTAAAATGCAGAATGCTTCATGCTTACATTATTAATCCAATTCTCTTCTCATGTTGATGTAGGAAGGAGCAAGATTAGAGTAGCTGGTGAGTACTGATCCTGTCCTCAATAATGCTAGATGCTCAAATGGCCTTTGTACACACGTTTCATTACCTTTCTCGGAGAACTGAAGTTGTAGTCTTAACAAGCGTACTGCCTAGCTGGCAAACATGAATTTTGTCACTATGACAAATACCGTTTATGAGCAAGTAAACTTTAGAAAAGTAAAAAAGAAAGTTAGGAAGCTGTTGTTGATCAAGGCTTTAAACAAAACACAAGCATGCCTTCCTTTCTGTGCTAATTCTAGGAGGAGAAGGAAGTCAACACAATTAATGGCTGATAATTATAAAAATACTGTGTCACTTTATATAGCCCAGCATATAGCTTGCATAAACACTAAAGATCTTTCATTCAACTGCTTTCAGTCACTGGCTTTTTTAAAAGTCTGGATAATATTATACTATCTTTGTTAGCTAAATTTGTTGTTAGATAAAGATACGTGACTTTCAGAGTAGTAAGTTTGTTCCCAAGACCATCAAGGAGAAATTACTTTTTCTTTATGCAAAGCATTGCAAAAATAAATTCAGTTTCTTAAGGTCATGCATACATCTTTTTCATTACAGGAAGCACCATGCAGAGGGTACAGACAGAAGTCAAAAGAAAGATACTAAAGCTCACTGGCCTAGATCTAATTCAAGATGGCAAATCCTCCATTTTGAGTGTAAAGGTTCCAGTTCAATTATACCTGTGAAACAGCATTAAGTATTCTAAAATAAATGAAAAGCATGAGTTGCATTACAAAAAGATAATATCCCTGTGATATTCCGATCCCTGAAAACAACATGTCACTCTAACAATCAAAAACATCTGTTTCCACAACATTAATTGGTCTTATGAGCAATTTGTTGTGGAGCCAAACTTTTAAAAACTTAAGAAAAAAAGAATCTTCAGCATTGGAGAGAAGGTGACGGTGGGAAAAAGAGAGCTCAGTCCCAGTATGTGTAAACAAACTTGCGCATTTTCTTTAGTTTACTGGAGTCTTGGCATGTTTGTCAGTTTTACAGTATTTCTCAAGCTACAGCTACAGTTGCAAGGTACAAATATGTATAGAATATGGTATGAATATATGGTATGATTATATATAGACCATCAGCACCTTGAAACTGCTTAAGCCAGAAAATTTCTGGTCCTCGTGTTATAGAAGTTCTCCGATAGCCCCTTAAAATTTGTACAAACTAGGCTACTTACTCAGTTAGGTGCAATAGCCAGGAGCAAATTCACAAATTAAGAGCAAAGGAAAACAAAATCAAGTTTATCAGCAAACATAAGCACATACCTAAACCATCTCAGACTTGAGAACAGACTATTAGTAGCAAGTCCTCTCTGACCTGACTTATTTTGGAGGCACGTGGTTTCCATTATGCTATTTTTACTGCACATTAAGTGGACAGAAAAATTCTGTACAAATTATACTAGGCGGGGTGGGAGGGTGCTGAGGCTGACGCCCAAAGATCGGGAATTGATGAACAAATTCAGTTCATCAAATAAGTAGCAGCACAGTTGGATAAGCCATGTAGCCTCCTGTATACCTAATGTTCTTCCAAAGCAAGCAAGTTCCTCCATATTATTAACAGAGTGCACACAGGCACAATAATTTATCTAATAAGTACAATTTTGAAACTAAAATCATTAATGTTTGCTGAATTGAGGGTGATACAAAGATGCTAGCACAGGTCTGCTCAGTGCAAAAAATACTAATGGTGTACCAAGAGCTGGATTTTCCCCTCCTTATTCACAGTGAATATATTTTCRTAAGTCTCTCACCTAACAGAGGAATCTTAGGAACATTATTCCTATATGCAAATATTTCCTCAGAGCAGCTGCAACAGTACGTAGGTGCTAGAGAAGTACATCTTCCCCAGGAAAATACATGTAACTAAATAATCACAAATTCTAAACGCCCACCCTAATACATTCTGTAGTCACAAGTTGTGCTGACCAATGTTTTTATTCTCAAATTCATCACATAGATAAAGACTTTTTCCTCCTAAAAGGCAAATTAATTTAAGCTTATGTGATAATCAAACTGTATTTTAGGAGAATATGGATGCTAATGTCATAAATAAAATTTAAACCACACATATCTTACTAGTTTACCTATTACAGAATCAAGGAACCATAAATAGGAGTCACCACTGCATAATATATATTTGTCCATATAGGTAATGTATGTCAAATGTGTTTTTCTTTGAATGATTATGTTTACTGATTTGTATCAGTGAAAGATGAGAAACATTTCCAGTGAGCTCAATCCTACTTCCCTGAGAAAAAAACAAAAACAAGAAACAGCACCAGCTGCTTGGCAGGACTCTGCTAGAATGATAACATGGTCTCTGAGCGCTCTTGTTCAAGCAATGGAATTAATTACTGATGAATACTAACACAGCAAAAGCACTGACAACTGCATCACCTATACAGTCTAGCAAACAAGCTGTTTGCTTATGGTGGCCACTGCTTTAATACAGAGCTTTTCCAGATTTATTTTTGCATGTATTGTACTTCTAGAGTAATATTTCAACAAAGTAGTCAACTGTGAAACTAAAACTATGAAACATTTACATCTAGCAAAGATTTGTTAGTAAGGAGAATTTGATATAGCAGTAGCATGCAAACTCATCATTAAATCTACCTGAAACTAAGCACAGAAAAAACATTTTCTTAAATAATATCTACCCGCTAATTTGGGTTAATCTTCAGTAGTGATACAGTCATAATTAGAAAATGAGTATGAACAGGTTCATTCTGCAAATTCTCATCACCCTCCACTTTAACAGACTGTTGTTCATAAAAAATGACATTTATTTCTAAGAGAATGGAGAATGATCAGTCTGAATAAAAAACCATTAACAAGGGAAGGGGACAAAGGAAGTTCTTACACATCTGAGAAGACAAGAGTGAAAGAATAGAAAAGAGCTAAAATTATGCAAAAACCTTTATATAAAAAGTGACAAGGGAAGAACTGCAACCAAAAAAAACCCCAACCCCCAAACAACAACAACAACAAAAAAAAACAAACAAAAAAACCCCAAAAACCACCACACCAAAAACCCACACCAACAAACTCAACCACAAGCTCTGCTGTAATTGTGTGATTGTATAAGTAGCTACACTTTTTTGGATAATGTTCCAGATTTGTTGGTCTGGAAATTTGGACAGGCATCTCATGAGAACAGGCTTTCTGATGATATTTTAGATACTCCCAGGTTATAAGCCTGCCAGAAATAATGCAAGAGCAGCCCTTTTCCATAGTATTTTGGTACTTTGATTCCAACTCCAGTAAAAGAGTAGGAACTGCAGAGGCGTGTGAACTTTAAAGAGAGGGTGATCAGTAATAAAACTTTCTTTCCCCATTCCTCACTGATGTGCAATATGGTACAGCCCAAATTTTGGGGAAGACACAAGAGGACTCTGATTTCATTTGAATCACTTCACCCTTTTCTAGTTTTGAAAAAAGTATTAGTTGGTGCTATTTAAAACAAACACCTGACAGGAGTCACAGCTTTATTCAGTTTGTTACCAAATGCTTTCCTAATAAAGATCAAGGATTTCTGTCTTTCTTGAGCACTGTGTTGTGACTTCACACACAGGATTCCTGCAGCTTACAGATATGGCTGGTAAATAAAACAGGATGTTACAAAGGTTACCTTCCTTACACAAAACAAGGAAAATAGTTAATTCATTGAAAGACTGTGAAAAGAGATCTTCTATTGGTAACAATGATAACATGCTTGCAACATTTTGGAAGAAAAAAACACAACAACAACTCTGATTTTGTGTTAGTTATCTCTTAATGCTGGCTACAAAAATAGAGGTAGTTACATTCCTGCAAATGATCACATAACTAGAATTTCCACATGTATATGTTGCACTTCTTCGAAAGAGATGCAACTTAGAAACAGGTCTTCYGATAACCATGCTCTCATGCAATCAGGATAAAGTAAGACACAAGGTCTACTGGGGGAAGAAGGTTCCCGGCTCAACCAGCCTTTGTATTACCCATAAAGGTTTGTTGAGCAAGGATTATTCTATGCTTTGTTTTATTACAACATATACTCTCAGGTTATATGTGGAAAACACAGTAAGTTCTTCCAGAGGGTTGCAGAGAAGTGGTAATCCTTCTAAAGATTGGGGGATACAGACAGCTTTGGAAATGCAGCAGTCCAAGACTCTCAGAGCACAGAAAAAGAAATAGAGCGAAGATATATTTGGTTGCTCCACAGAGATTGTGCTAGATGAGGAGAAAGTCAGTAGGATCAGAAGGAAATGAGAATGAAAAGAATTACACTTCAATCTTTTTTTTGCTGTTTTTAGCTAGAAAACAAGTTCTAGATACAGCCAAATTCACAGAAGCAGAACTGTTTTCTCTTTGAAAGCCGAGGTTTTCCAACAGTGGGGCAGGAAAGGCAGTTGAATCTCTTCAAACAGACAGCAGTTGCTCGATAACTTGGTGACCTTCCTGTTAAGCCCAAAGGGCTACAAACACACAGAATCCATACGACCCGTGACATCTTCAAACACTGGAAGTTGTTAACCAAGTGCCCAATGTCAGGAAACAACTGTCTGTCTGTGACAAGCTGAGTTCATCCCCCTCTATGGGACTGGAACTAATTTATTTTCTACTAGAGTATGCTTACAATCTCTCTCTTGAGAGAGAGAAAGATCTTGAAAGAGAAAGATTTTCAGCAATCAGTTGCAGGTTACCCCATTGGAAACATAACAGAAATAATTTTTAACCACATTTGTGGTCCCTTTTCTGGCATGATATACACCCAAGAAACCTAGTGCTCTTTCAAATGGTCACCCTCTAAGAAAACCCAGCTGATTTAAAAAATCATCACATGTAATCCTTTTGACATGTTCAATGCTCTAAGCATTTAAGTGTTCACTTTAAAAAGTTACAAATGGATTCTGGAAATCCACAGGTATTTCTTGGAGCTTTTTCAGTTCAAAAAACTGCTTACATACATGCACATAAGATCATGTGGTGTTTTAGGAGGAACACATTAACTATTGTGCTGTAGTTAATGTGACAAATATTGTTGATTGGCATTAATTAGTTGCTTTATTTTTATATTAAGCAGTGCACACTCCCCTTCCTACACCAAGTGATATATTAATATTCTTTGTTAAACGGATACACATAACGTTAGGCATGGTAAATAATCACTGAGCACCCTCTATGTCTCACTTTTCAAAAGGACTAGTAATGTGGACCCAGTGGACAAAAGACATACTTTCTCTTCAGTATTTTCTTGCCCATCACTAGCTTCCCCCCCCATTTATAACTCCCTTTAAATTGTTGCTGGTTTTGCAAACCCTTGGCCTTGTTTTGTGCTCTGTGTATCATCCATATAGTTTCACTAAGTATGTGGAACTAAGTATACTACTTGTGACTTCAAGGATTTTGTAGGATTGAAGACTCAAAAGTCAAACRGAGTCAGAGAGCTGAAGAAAAACAGTTGGTGTCTGACACTTCCAATGAACCATTTGTCAAACTGGACAAAAGCTGTACAGTTTGGAGAAGCTTTTGATGATTAGCATTAATTCACATCTCATCCACTGACACTTCATGTCAGTTAGTATGTTTCTTATTCTGCAAGAACCAGACTCACATGTATATTCCTGTAGTGGCTGATTCCCCCACCCCCCTTGTCTTTGCATGCAAAAGAAGGCAGCAATGAGACATGCTGTAGGATATTCAGCTGCCAGACTTCCCCCTCACCAGTTCTGCTAACCTCGATACTGACCTACAGTACCCTTAGTTTTCCATTCGTTAGACTCTATTACACAAATATAGCCCAGTATTCCAAATTAGGCTGTGTTTATTCCAAGAACACAAACAAGACCATTTTCACATCTAAGAAAATGATGTGTCTTGATTAAAGATTGAGACATTTTCATACAATGCTGAAAACATATGCAGTTTTCGTCAGCATCCCAAATCCCTGTGGACTAGTTTCTAGTCTATCCTACTAATCCCTGGATCCCAATCCCAAATTCATGTCTTCCCAAGTGTGACTGAATCCTCCTGGTTGAACTCTTTATTTCATATTAGCTGGAAACCTTCTTAAATGTTTGCAACTGTGCCCATTAGTGGGTGTCCTTCAGCTAGAGAATTGTTAATTTAATCACACATCACAGAAACAGTCCACAATTGCTTCAAAGGCCCACTAGGTGCTATTTCTTATCTTCACCTTTTACATCAAACTGACCCTTTGGATTCCAAGTGTTGGAAATTATGGGAAAAATACCCTGCATGTCAAAAAGCAKCACTGCAAATAAGCTGTTTTCTTTTCAAACTTCAAAGGCAAAATATTTTTTTTAAATGATCTATCTAGACTTTCAAATTCAACAGCCCATCAGAAGCTTCTGTGATTTCATTTTGCTAAGTACACTAGAGCTAATTTGCAGTTTGATAGTGAAAAATTTCCTGGCTCTTTTTCTCATTACCAATGATGATAAATAAATACTGAATACTTACAAAATATATAAATTTATTATAAATATTGAAAAGCAGCTTTCCACAGAGCTATTAGATAAAATCTGTATTTCCTCGAATTGAACTTTGTTAGAAAACGGGCAGTTCGTAGCCTTACAACACTAATAATAGGGCACTGACAAATGAAACAAGCTGGTAAATATGAAGCTTGTTCATAACAAGATTGCACAAGAAAATATACTGTAATGACCCTGTCTTGAACATCCTGTAATAGCCCATTGTTCCTCTCTATTACTCTCATTCAGCAATTTTTTTTAAATAGCGGATGCATGGCAGCAAAGGAACCAATGTAATGTGGGATTGCACGTGCACAAATCATGGCACATAATAGAGGTGAGAAAAAGACCCTGGCACACTAAGAGAAGTTTGAGTGAGCTATTAACTGGATGTGGAGCCTTACAAAACAACCCCACATCTTCGCATAACTTGAATAAGAAAAATAAAAATATTTACCTATAAATGCCTGAAGGATTTATAAACACTGAGAAGATAGGAGAATCATTTTACCTATAAAGGGCAACAAATGACAAGAAGAATGGGAATGAAAAAGGAAAATCATAGGTTTAAATTCTGAGAGATCATGGAGTCTTACAGTCGGTACATTTAAAGTTAACAAGGTAGCAGAAATAGGAAGAATCCTTCCCTTGMATAGATGAAGAGGAGATGTGGTAATAAGCATCATCCCTGTGTGACAACTGGATGTTTCACCTTCACTCTGTATGAGAAACAATGAGCTAACTTATCACCGCAGTTACTGGCATCTTAACTAGATCATGTACTGAAACCCAGCATCTGCTCTTGTTGCCAAATTAAAATACTGAATAGAAAATTAATTTAGCAACCCTACTGTGAATTCATGTCATACACRTAAGTCCAAATACAGATTTCTCACCATCTAAAGGAATCTTTCAGTTTATCCAAGCGGCTATGTAGGTAAAGAAATGGCTTTTGATTGACCACAGGATACCTGACTCAGCTTTGTCTCTGCAATTAGAAGGTCATGCTAAAGGCAACATCATTCCATTTACTGATTTGTTCACAGTTTACTTTCCTATGGGAACTACATTTTGAAGTTTAGATTTTTTTTCTTTGTGCATTTGTCATTCATTCCATCATTTTATCTTCCTTGCTTCCTTGCTACYAGACTTCATCATTTTACTGTTACTTAGTGCTCAAGGAAGGAGGAGTTCGACAACTGTCCTGTTTAAAAGCTGTAAATGTTTAAAAATAGAAAAGCTTGGAAATCTAGGAAACAGAAGGGCTAAAGAAATTGTAAAAATAAAATAAAACAAAACAAACCTCTGGCTTAAGAAGTCCCACATTCCGCATGGTATAATGCTATTTTTGAACACTTTGGTTTGGCAAATGTGCATTCCCTGAGGAAGCTGAGTTATCACAGATAACTGTCTATCATGCCAGTCTGTCTTCATTGGACAAAATGTATTTCAATAGTATCTTTTCTCCCCTTGCCTAATCTGACTTAGAAAGCTTATTGCAATTGGTCCCTAAAATCTGTTTTGAATCTGGGCTCTTTWGGTGCTGACTTCACCCTAACTGTATACACTTAATTTTCCAGATGGCAGTATACATTGACATGCTCTGGTGCCCCAGTGCCCCCGCAGAGACAGMGCAAGTATTTTGCCATCCTTCCAACAAACCCTGAATTACTGCCATGTCCTTCACTGGGCTGTAATGTGACTCTAGGAAAAGCTTAGCATGTCAGCAGACTATTTTATCTCTGTAGCTCTAAATAAAAAGTGTCCAGTTAAACTACATTGGCTGAATTCTACCCTTTGATTGCATGCATAGTTTTAAGAAGAGGGATCTTCTCTAGAGAAGAAACTCGTACAATCTCTTCTGAAATAATTGGGGGAGAAAAAAAAAAAAAAAAAAAAA
>JAYKAV010003173.1:128913-165522 GCA_035582835.1 Phoebastria nigripes | reverse complement strand
AACCCACACTACACTGGCATGCACATAACCACAAGAAAGGCTACAATTTAGTTCAGTGTTTAAGTGCCCACTTAGTGTTAAGCATGTGCTTTTTCCAATTGCTGCTAGCTACATAGAAAAAAAGCACAATCCTGGTGGCCTTCAATGTCTTATGATGCAAYAAACAACACATTTAATAAAAAATGAAGAATGCAGAATGGTGGCCATGCAAAGGGTACTTGAAAAGCACTCAGGAAAGAGCCTTAATTTTGGCTTTCCTGAACTTGTTTAAACTAACTTTTTCTGACTAAATACTAAATCAGTTTAAAAAAGGTTACCACTCTTGATACTCTGTTACGGTACACGCATCTGTTGTTCCCCTTCAAGGAAGATGACTATGAATTTCAATATAGAGTCATTTATGGAAAGGGTTCTCACCCCCACCTCCCCCCTTCCAAGAAACTAGACGTGTGAAGACAGACATTTCTCTTTGAGAGGAAGGATAAGGCAGAGGTTAATTTCATCTGCATGAGCCAGCATAGGATAAGCTTTTGGAAATATTGTCAAGCCACATTCTTTAATGCCTGGCAAAGTGACTCATTCAGAGTCATCACAGGAAAGGAAGTTGAATAGAATAAAAAACGGAACAGGATGGGGGCTTAAACAGGAGAAAGAAGTGAGAGAAAGGAAACTGGATTGTTTAAAGTGGCCTGAGGTTACAAGATCTATAACGAGATGACTTTTTAAAAAATACATACGTAAAATATATCTATAAACATGTGAAAAAATATATATACACATTTATGCATATATAAAAATACATGTATGTATGCATGTATTATAAAAAACAACTTCTTTCTATTTGAAAAGAGACTTGTATTTGTGGATTGTCTTCCAAAGCTGCCTCCTGAGGTATTTGTTTCAGTACAAGGTGGCATTAACACAGTATGAGAAATAAACAAGAATCCCCTCTAGAAATCCACAAGTTTTTAACAATCATGCTCCTCTTCCACACAATATGGAATCCACAGAATATGGAGTTATACACTCATGTAAAAATACACCAGAATGCAACAAACACATTGTTATACCATTCCCTAAAGAAACACTCTGTGCAATAAACAAGACTTTTTCCTTTTTTCCCCAAAAATACAGCATTGACTTTCTTGTACTAGCAACTCGGTGCAACATGAAAAAGTTTCTCTTCTCCAAATATTTTTACTGTGAAACTTTGGATACTTAGCCACCTATCATGTCAATTTTAGCTAATTCAAACAGAAAACAATACATAGACTGTTTTAATAAATACGTTCACTTGCAGCAGCCTACTGCAGAGCACCTCCTTGGATTCCTCGTAACTGAAAACACATTACCCGTGCAACTAGAATTTCCATTGACAGAATAATTTTGGTTCCCAGAGAAGATGACAAAAGCATTTTTTAATATCATAAGGCAATATTCAACTGATTCCCAGCTCTTTATGTTTCAAAATTGACACCTGTGAGTAAAACTTCTCATTGTATAGTCCAATACTAACTACTGTGTCATTTTTCATGTTCAAAGGGATACACAGAAAGATGAATACACCCATTAAATCACGTAATTAAAAAAAGAAATTTAAAAAGAAATTAAAAAGGCATGCATGGTCAAAAAGTTATCCTGGAAAAATGTATTAGAATAAATACTTCTAAATTCTACATCTCATCTCCCAAACAAATTTATCTCTATTTGTGAAACACTCCTTATTTAATCCCCAGAGTGACACCTGCTGGATTTCACTAACAGAAACAAAAGGGCAGATATCCCCATTATACAGAACATTTCAGGATAATCATTGCAAAAATGTGCCTTTTTAGTAATAGAAGTTTGTACAGTATCATATTTTTTACTCCATTTAGGGCAGTAAATAAATACATAGATGCAACCATAGAGGAAAGAAGCATGATGTCTAAAGCTCTTATTCATTTCTGAAATACACATATTTTTAAATTTCTATCTAGGAAGGATTATAAAGCACAACTTTGGGAGACAAACTATATTCATTTCAGACAATATTAATATGAAAAACATTTTTAAAGCCTAAAACAAGTGAGTTTTGGTATAACAAATATATTCTCAGCACATCTTTTGCTTCACTTTATGAAACTCGATCAGCATTGCCAATATTAACATAATACAAAATGTATTAAAATTAATTTCCAAGATTTTACCACTGTAATGGGGGAGAAAAAAAGTGAGGGGAAAATATAGATGGTAATACAAAGAGTGACACTTTATGCTCATACAAGCATGAAGGTTGTGCAGTTTTCAAGCTCAGAATTATCAAAGAATATGTTGAAAATATGTTATAGTTTTTAGGAACTAAAAAGATATTCAGCCTAAACACAGCTGATGGCATACCACAGTATATGAGGTAGCTGCTTTGAACATAATTTAAAAAAAAAAAAAAAATCACTAATCAGTGTTCACTGTGTTTCGCTCCTTCTTGGTATTTATATGGGAAGTCAGGCTGGTACGGTCTTCATTAAACAAAACTCTGTCACTAATTTTGTTTGGGATATTTTTTAAATAAGGCCTGCATGATCCAGGCATAAATCCAGAAATACAACACTGTTTTATTTTCTAAAATTCAATTAGTATCTTAATGGTCAGCTACAGCTTAATAGTGGCCAAAACTGTCAGAAAAGTCTTGGGTGACATCTGTGCTATATTAAAAGGTAACAGCTTCAGAGACACATGCAAATTTACACCAGTTGAGAATCTGTTTTCTTTTCTTGAAGTGAGTACATTGCTTCTCTCATGGAAAGTCTTTTTTTAATGCATTACATTCAGTTAAGTGCATTTCAAATGCATCTTTCCAAGGAAAAGCAACTTAAATAAATCACTTCTGTGTTGTTGGACAGCATATACTGCAGCAATGATTGAAAGTGTTTGCACAGAACTAGGGCAGAAGAAGAATGACTTTGCTGGGAAAATGTAAACAGTATAAACAAGCTTGGGAGACTAAGGCAGATATGCATGAGAGATAACTGTGAAAACAAAACTTTGAAAATGCAAAAGTTTAGCCTTCCAGTTTTGCCCAGATTCTAAAATAGGACAAAAAGAAAAAGTATTGCTAAAAACAAATGCTCTAAAGAAAACAAATTTAATAAGAAGATCTTATATTGTACTGCACTGGCTGTGGAATTCTCCATTAAGATGACAGGTAAGTAATAGGCTAATTTCTGCTGCTCTTTGTGCAAGCATATTACACTGAAAATATCAGAATTGCCAATGTGAGTACAAAAAAGAAAATGGGTTGTGAACACCCATGGAAAGCATTCTCCGTTTTCTTTTAAATATTACAAGGAAACAACATTCAAATGTATTCAATTTAAAATATTAATACTCCTGACTCACGGTTTTCTAAACAAAGGATGAGGTTTAGGACTAATTTACTTCGAAAGCCTCTTTAAAAACGTACATGTTCTCTCATTAGTTGATACATTAGGAATAATAAAAGTCAGCATGATATAGACTCGCATATATTGTACATATGTACATAGGAATAATATATTATATATATTATTATATGTCTAATACACATAAATACATATACAAACACACTTCCAGATTTATTTTACTGCTCAGAAGTTATTTGTTTGTCAACTCACATCTGTTTTAGTAATATAAGTATTCATTCCTTCCTTGACACAGGGGTATCAAGGATATAGTTAATTCCAGATCTCTGACAATTTGCTCCACCAAAGACTTAAAATATTTCCCAGTAACAGAACAGTTACATGAGCAACTAAGAGACTGTTTTCAACAAGTGTAAAGCTTAACTGAGGAAACTACTACACATGAGACCCAATGACATAGCTACACATGCTTTTAGAACAGAGGTGACCGTAACACTGAGGTAATGCCAATATTGTATATACACTCTATAGGAATGACAGCTAATCAGAGGCACAGAAGGAATTTTGCTAGCAGATCAAGAATCCTGTAAACACATTGGGAACAGATGGGAACAACTTCTTAAAGAGAAATTCTATTTTGTTCTCCTAATTGTAGACTTGGACTTCTCATTGGAGAAATTCCTTCAATTGCTTTCGTGAATAGCTTATATTATTTTCAGTATTTACTATAGAAGTGACTAGATATATACTTGTTAAATATCACTGTGTACATGTTATTATTAAAAACATATTGATAGCAATAGTTTCTTCCAAATGACTATGGACTGGTTCGAATCTTTTATCTGCATGATTTTGTGGACTCTTGTGGGCCCAATCCTACCCAGCTCTTGCACATGCTAGGAATGCTGTTGGAAGCAGCTGATTAACTTGAATGCACAGAATATAGAACTAAGTTAGTAATTATATTAGTGGCAAAGGAAAAGTATTAGTGTGCTTTCTTCCCTCAGTTTTGTTCTTAATTGTATCCTAGTATAAATCTGGATTGCAATACCCAGACAGCCCACAGAACAATACTGCATTCCTGGAGTAGGCCCCTTTATTTAGCCAGGTAAGACATTAGTCGCCCAGAACRAGACATGCAGATTTGTGTTTTTCAACTTGAGCATTCAAAAATTATAGAAGTTATCAAAAACCAGCTGCCAACAAGCTACAGAACATAAGTGACTGCATGGGTGATGTATGTATAATTCCTTCAACAGAAAAAATACCCACATTTAGGAATATCCTGCCCTTTGACAGTCAGTGGAAAAATTCCCACTCGCTCTCCGAAATCCTGGGCCAGGATTTCAACAGCTCTGTTGAAAAGCCTATTCAAAGGGACAAACACTACATTTCTTAATGCAGAGCAAGACTCCAGCTGATCAGGAATTCAGAGTACGGTAACATTTAAAGTTGACAGGACACACATAATGCAATTCTTGAACTTGCAATGCATGTTATATATTCAGGTACTTAGTTTTGTCCACTAAAAAGTGCACTCACACTGTTCTACATCGCTATCCTRCCAGTGTCTTTGCTTAATCTGCAAATAATGTAGATTCTGGCATCAAACCTGCAAACACATATATGCCTGACACTTCGTATGTGGGCAGTCCCACCACAACCTAAACCAGTTGCTTGAGAAGAGCATAAAATAAGAATCTAAATCATTTAGCTGAAATGCTTCTTAAGACAGTTGTTCCTACTGCACTGATCATTAAAACAACATGAACACTTTTTATCTGAAGTGTCATCTTGTTTCATTTAGTATCACCAAGTGCCTTTTGTGCTGAAGATTTTCGAAGTCAGATAAAGACTTTGGGATTGCTCCTATATGCAGTGAAGTTAATGAGAGTTAAGCAGACTGCAAAAGTAAATACTGTGAAAATACAGATCATTATTTTTAATTGACAGTTTCAGACAGTATTGCAGCATGTGTACTTTGAAAGAAAACACATGGATTCAGATCTGGTCTTATTCATATTTATCCAGATCTAGTRTGTCTCCTTTCAATCCATTGAAAGGACCTCAGATTCAGAGCACAACAATCAGGCTTTTAGCACATCACTGACCTGAACGGGTTTGAACTGTTATATGCATTATTACTGCAAATGAATGACAAGATCCCCAATATGCACAATATGACTGGAAAGACTCTGCATTGGCACATTGTAAGAGCAGCAAAATCTGGCCCTAAGGTATCTGGCATAAGTTTATTAAGGTAGAGAGCAAAAAACCTCAGCTATTTTTATTATTATTTCAATCTCAGCCCCTATAAAACGTATGCATGACTAAATGAATCATTGTAGATCAAATCCAGGTGTGATTTATAGCCTGACTAAATGAATCATTGTAGATCAAATCCAGGTGTGATTTATAGCCTATACTATTTCTTAACTATCCTTCAGAAACAAAATTTCTTTTCCTGATTGTACAGATCCATTGCTTACACACACAAGCAAATGACTAGATGTAGCAATCTCAGTAATGCAACCGTATTTGTAAAAACCAGAGGCTATCGCATCTGTTTTGGAAAGCTGAAGAAGTGGCAAGACTCTTAACTGTCTCTCAACTGAYACTGGAAAGCACAGAATCACACACTTCCCAGTGTTCAATAGTTTCTCAAGGAAATGAAATAGTGGACAATTAGCTTTCAATAAATCAGTTCCGTGTTTGTGGGAAAAATCTCAAACAGTAACACCCCAGCACGCGTACAAGCTTCAAACTCGAGCTAACTTTCTTTCAAGCAAACAGAAAGTCCAAACAAAACAGAAGCTTTATCTTTTTAGTTGTGTAATTACAACACAAAACCTAATTAAGAAATAACTTAAGTATGACCTCTTTCCGGTACAATAACGTCAATAAGATTAAAGGAATATTCAGTAAGAAAATCTACACCACTTTATCACCTAATTCAGCCTTTCTTGAAAGAGCTCCAGTTGTATTGAATTAGACTTAAGGTCCCTTTTCAAACCAATGAGCCTCTAATTCTCTCCAGATGCAAAGACAGAAATTTGGTTAGCTAATATTAGAGGTTTTAGACAGAATCCTTTAAGTGCTTATTAGGGTATTTTTATCTCCCTTTCTACCTATTTATCGTTGATTACTTCCTCAAGGATATATTATAACAACACCAGTTATAAAATCAGCTCAGCTCACCGAAAAGAAACGAAGCTTTTCCTCGTACCCCTTTCTCCCTGCAGATTACATATCACATGCTAAGGTTAATGTAAAAGCACGCACACACGCATAACTATAAATGCATGCAGATGGCATAAAAATACTGTTCTTAGGTAAAACAATGAAACTATTTTGATCAGTACTCACCACACTGAGTTTTTACGAGAATGGTTTCAGACAAATCAGTTTGATTTCCCTTTTCAGTGAGGGAGAAAGGAGATGTTTCGTTCCCTCCCTCCCCGGCCAAATCAGAGACCTACGAGAGCCTGATCCTCCCGCTGGGTATAATCCAGTTACCGAGCCTGGTGGCTGCAGGGGGAGAGGTGCCCCCGCCGCGCTGCGCTGCGCTCCGCGGAGAAGCGCTGCTGCGGGCAGCGCCGGGAGCGTGTCAGATTGTAAGTGAGGAGCGGCGGCAGCAGCGAAACATCAGAGCTTCCTGTTACATCACCCTGACCCCGCCTGCAGCCCGCGTTAAGTTACTTTTCTTTCTCAAATGGCATGTCCCAGGGAAGCCAGGCTCCTCTGATATTTCTAGACAGGAGCGGGTTGCTGCCTGAGTCCTGATGGTTGCCATCTGCTATCTGACAGCATTGCTCCTGGCGGGAGTCGGTCTGCCCGCACCTTGCCCGAGGTCGGCTGCCGCTCCTCCGCCCGGATAAAAGCTAGTGCTCTGAAACGAGTTGGAAAATACTCACTCGTTCTGTTGGAAAGGAGGAGGCCACGGGACCTGTCTTTTCACGTATCGAGCCAGTGAGATTCGTCCTCCTCCTCGAACTAGACCCAGAGAAATAAATCAGTTTGGACCTTTATCCAGAGACAAATAATACACAATAGCTGCATTCCTCCTTAATATGACTGACCTGACCCATCTCTGCCAGAAACTGCCGGGGCTGCGTTATGTCCCATACTGTAAGTGCTGAAAACCTCTACAGAGAAATACTTTTATTCCTCAAATGTAAAACTGCATTAAAAGGTCAGAATCAAATTTTCAAATTCAAGCAAGTGCATAATTTAAAGTGCCACTTCGTTTTATACCCAAGAAAAAACCTGTATTTAAGTAAATAAGTCTTTGAAATATCAAGGGTAGAAAAAAGGCAGCAGGAATATTACTATTGCTGCACAGAAGTCTAGGTTGCATTTTTTTAAATGCCAGTGATTTGAAAGAACAAGTATGAGCTGCCCAGTTTGAAAACTGCYGTAATTGAAGACAAAACAAAATTAATGGCAGTCCTTCTACTAGCTTCAAAGAATTTTGTATCAGGACCTAAAAATGTTTCTTTGAGAGCATTTATCACTTGTTCTTTGTACAATTGATACCTGTGCTATAGATAGAATCTGTGCTCTCTAAATCAATAGACAGTTGCTGTGTGCACATGACAATACTATGCTGAACAAATAGGGAGTTCATGGAGCATTAAGCTCAAATACTATTAACACCTGTAACACCAGTACTCCTTATGGAAGGCCATAAGGAACTCCGAAAGGTTGTGGTGTCATAAGTGCTCAGCAAAATTATAATCATTTAATCTGCTCATGAAACAAGATAAAGTATTCTGCTTGCTTCTCACTACCTGYTGCTCATCCACTCTTTACCAGCAGAAACTTTTGTAGAACATGTTGTGAACCGGATGAGGGAATTTATCTACTCATTGAAAATCTTTCCCTCAAAATGAAAACAGCAAGAAACCCAAAACTAAGCAAAAAAAAAAAAAAACAACCCCAAGCTAGGGTCGGGAAAAATTGGAAAAGGGAAAAGAGGGGCAGGAATACTTTAAATCCATATAGCCACTGGATAATACAAATTGTGAAATCACACTCTAGGGTCACTAAAAGAGCAGGCATATGACTTTAATACTTATTTGGCATTTGTGAGTGTTGGTGCTTCTAGGATCTTACATCAACAGGAGAATGTTTGAGTTTTATAATCAGTGAAGAACTAAGAACTGGCACTCTAAACTTCTAGGCCATGTAAACAGATATAAACTGGGGATTAGCTCTGATTCTGAACAGTGATGGAAATTAACTTCTCTGAAATAAACAGTGTCACCTCAGGTAGTGGAATTTCACCAGAAGTGAGCCTGGCTGCGTTATTTTAGACCAGTTAGGTCTAGGCTATAACAACATGGTATGTTACACACTGTAACCTAGAAAATAATCCATGTATTCCAGCCAAGCACACATGTTCAAGACAGGCATCTGAATCAGCTGGAGAGATTTATTACATAGGCCATGTTTGATTTGGCATGTCAAATTCAGTGGAGTTGTGCAGAGGGTTTTGTTGTGTTTTTGTTTTTTTTTTTAATTTTAGTTCAAAAGTCTTATATTCTACTTATTTAGCTATTATTGGAACTTTCTTACTCCTACTCTACAGGTATTTGAGACATCTCAGCTGGTGTAATTTACACTTCAAAGACGCAGAAGGCCCCCACACTACTTCAGCTACCTCTTCTTCTGGCTGAAAGGCACTTAAATTACACCAATACAGGCTGCCTTGGTTATCAACAGCGTGGGCGTGAGCAGTTCAAAAGGGATCTAAATGAGCACAACTGACTGTACTTTAACCAAAGAAAGTTTAAAACCACGCGAAGAAAAAAATCTAATTCTACCGCTTACCACAAACTTTGATCTGATCTGAAAAGTTCAAGGATAAATATGGTTTTGCAAATCATGAGACTACTCATGATCGGCTATGAGAATCCCTCTCCCTAGCATTGCAGTTGTGCCTGTCCCCTGATGATAAAGGGACCGTACAGCGGTACAGTACAGCACAGCAGTGCCTGCACTCGGCCATGCCCAGGGCAGCAGAGGCGCTAGCCGCCGTGTTTCCCGACGCCGTTTGTTGCAGAGGCCTTATTCCCTGTAAAGCTCTTTCTAGCGGTGCCTTGCAGCAGCAGGTCTAGTGCCCTGTCCCGCGGCGGGGGGCTGCCGAGGCGGCGCGGCGGGCGCTGCGGCCCCACACCTGCGCCGTTGGCCCGGCGGCGCCCCAGCGCGGCGGTCCGTGGGGCGGCGCCGGGCCCCGCTGCGCGGCGCGGCGCTGCCACCTGGTGCGCAGTGGCCGGGCTGCGCCCGCCCGCGCCCCGCAGCAGCCCGCGGGCTGCCGGCCCGACTCCCACCAACGTTGGCACCTCATCGCACCCCGCCGAGTCGAGGAATCGGGAATACCAAGAATATCTTATGCGTATGTCATGTTCCCCTCGAGACAGGATGACCCTCTCACGCACGGTCAGTGACAAAATAGTCACGTGAAAAAAATCCTTGACAATTGACTTGCAATGCAGCATTGCTACAGGTTCACAAGCGATTACGGGATCAAAACCAAGGAAACTCTTCACATTTGGCAAATAAAATATTAAGAGTTCATTTTTAAATACGTAATAACCATAAATGTATATTCCACTTTACTTGAACCTGGTTCTTTCTCAAGAGAGGATACCACCGAAAGCAACCAGTTATGAAACATAATTCTTATGTCCACTTTGATATGTTTGAAAAGTGGAATCTAGAAAGATGAAGGCTTTCTCAAAATGTAAATAAATGTATCATTTTTGAAATAGTAGATGGATTGGAGATGCAGGGAGAAACGCTGGCTCAAATGAACAGGAAAGAAAAGAAAAGCAGGGGATAGAAAGTAAAAAGGAGAAAAAGGAGAACATACCAGTAAAAATGTGAGGAAAAAAGAATGAATAAAAAGACGTTAAATTATGTCTCAAAGACATTTTGCTTCATCATCTGTATGGACTAAGGGCACATACCAAGTTATCACAGGTCAGATGATACGTGGAAACTCATCAAACCTCTGTAAAATTGCTTCAGTTTGTTGGCTCCCATCATAAAAAGTGGGAGAAATTTCACAGCACCCTGCATATTTCCTCCAAAGCAACTGGGGCAGATTCTGGAATGAAATGACTGGATGAATGGACTCTAGCTAATTGGAAATGTACAGACACTGTAACACCTTAGCATAGCTTCATTTTCTGACCTCGTCACTATTCTGCCACCCGATTCCCTACCCTTTCCCTGTGTATTGGCTCAATTATTCCCCCTTCTACATTCACCCTTTAATTATCTTTGAGAAATTCATAGATCTTTGTTTTCTTATTCTTGCATTTGGTTGTTCTGCAGATGTTGAAGACACAGGAATGAAAAGAAGTGAATGAAGGAGAAGGGCACAAAAGAAAGTTCTTGTAGAGTTGATGAAGATCAGATCAGATCACATTGCAGTTTGGACCTTTTATGGGAAAAACTAATTCAATGCACTGTAGAGCTATACAAAAACGAGATAGGAAAACAGCTGGATAACTGGTATGGTGGCCAAACCTAGTACACACACCGAGAAGAGCGTGTACTCTCACATCAAATCTGATTATAATCAGATCAGTTTTTATACAGTCTACAACATTCCAGCCTTCGTTCTCATTGCACCAAGTCACGAGCYTAAAAGATGAATCACTTCGTAATGTTTTCTTAGTCAATTGAAACAGAGGTACTGTTGAGATGCTGTAACTATAAAGTCTTTTTCTGTCTCAACAATGATGTAAGAGATCCCTCAATGGATCACTTGTTTAATCACTGTTCCTACAAAATGAATGCATGAGAAGTTTCTTTAGTATAATGTAAGTAGGGGGTGGGAGAGTATGGGGGATTACCTGTTAGTCCTCTCCTAGCTACAGCAGTTCTGGAAGAAGAGAAGACTGCACAGTCCTGGGGAGCAACTGAGCACACTCAGTGAGGAGACCCTGTTAGTTTGCAGGAGAGCYCAGCAAGCAGGAGATTTAGAAGAATAGGGAGCAGCCACACAGCCAGGTTTCTGCAGAGACGGAAAGGATGATTTTTCCTAGACTTCCAGGGTGGATTTTGTAGGTGTTGAATCCAGGCAGCCATGGACAAGTTGCTGGACCAAGAGGCAGCCTGAAGGAGAGATACTGCCATGAAATGACATAGGGATCACAAGGCAATCTGTGTACAAACAAATGCATCTATTCTTTCTTATCTATCTTTTATATCTATTGTCTCATTCAGAATATTCTGTTTTAGAAAGTTAATTATTCTAGTTTATGATCTCATAAAACTTACAGAGTTTACAAATCCTTGTTATTGTTCTTGGTGGGACTGCTTTAAGAAACACCACAGGCAAACTCCTTCCCCTTGCCCCCAACCCCTGCAAGGCTCCGAACAGAGTCCCATCACAACTGAAAACAACACCAGGTTTAGAGCTGCAGTCACAGCTGGGCAGAGGACACTGCCTCAGAAACAGCTCTGTCCCTATCACCTTTATTTGGGCTTGATGCTGAGAAAAAATTCTCCTTAAAGAAATACTGCCACCAATAACACAGATTCATATAAACACTGGAGTTACCTGAATGTTGCACTCCTGCTGCTAAAGAATGAGTTTCATTCTCTTTTACATGAAAGCTTTAGAAGATGTTTTAGTTTAATGTGAATCATAGTCAAATACCTCAGAATCATGCTAGGGAATACGACGTTTCTTTGCAAAAGGATTTTAACATGGTGTATAGGATAGTACTGCCTATCTGTCAGACATCAGTGACAGAAGGTAGCTATTGCAAATGTGTTACTTACCCAGCACTTGACACCTTTTTTTTTCTTTAATCTGAAACCATAGACTCAGAATGTCCTTACTGAGTCACTGAGCTGCTGGAGAAGCCAAGTTGCACATACCTCAGCTCTGTCTCCACTCTGAGGTACATCACACGATCTAGCAATTACCTAAGTTTTAATACTGGCAGCCCATGGGAAATTATTATKACTAAGAATGGAAGATTAGATATTTTTACTGCCTTCATCATAAAATTTATACAAGAAAAGGTGCAGACGTTTGTGCACTCACCTGCATTCCTAGCCAGGCAGACAGAAGCCAGTATCAATTTAGAAGCAGGGTAACTGTGGCATTAGTGGAGTGTTCAGCCCACTGGTAAGTCCTGACTCTCCCATACCTAGTGTGCTGAAAGCACGTACACTACTGTGCCAAGGCAGTTGCTATGCTACAAGTGGAAAGGCCTGGGAGCAGTTTAAACCATGGCCTCTCCACTTGTCTGCAATGACAAATTCCAGCCGGTCYAAGTATTTAACCTACTGCTCTGTTCCTGTGCAGTGCAACTCACATCTACAGATTCGACTCCTAGTGCATAGAGCACAGACGATACCTGGAGAGTAAGGTCAATAAAAATGATGAACTAGAACAGGAAGATATCAAACTGGAACTGAAACTGGCAGATAACGACACATCAAATTAATTCTGCATAGAGAACTGACATTACTAGTATTTCAGCAGTCTATGGAGTTTATAGATTTCCTGTCAGAACTGCACTTGTCTGATTTATACAGTTATTGTAAGTCTGTGGTGCTCATACATTTCATACGATAAGACTCTACATAAATATTTTCTGGTGTACATTTCAGTTTCATGAGCATTTTTCAAATCAGACTTAATAGATCCTAGATTAAAAGAGTCATGAAAGGACTTAGGCACCAGAAAAGAGATTTGGATAGAATTTCTGTATAAAAATCTGTGACTTTTACTCACCCCCCTCATTCAGATATTTAGAATGCATAAATGCTTTCATTTTCAGCAGTAAAGCTGAGCCCCTTTGTGGAGTTAGTCCAAAGTTCATCAGGCATATAAAACATAGGTTTTCTGAAATCACACATGCGATTCATAGCACACAGGCAAAGGCGGCTTAGTCCAACAGATCATTTATTATTCTGTCATTGCTGTCCTTGCTCCTTGCTGTAGTGTCTGAGCCCCTCACATCTATTTCAGCTACTTATTTCCACACCACCTCTCACAAACAGCAGTGTAACTACCCTCAGTAGTTTTAAGCATAAAGAGAAAACGTGATACATAAAAAAAAGATTTACAACATCAAAGAAGATAGGGAAGAGTTTCAAAAATATCCTGCTATCTTTTGTTTCATAGTCAGCAAGGTGCTTCTAAAAACCTTAAAAGGAAATGAACTACCTTTTTTTTTTCTTTCCTTTAAAAAAATCTCATTACAAAAGATTTACCCAAGATCAGAGAGGTGCCTCGGAGAAGGGCAGGAACTGTACCACTGTTTCATGTCAGTCTTAAAAAACCCCACAAAAACCCAACCAAAAAACCCCTCAAAGTCAACTGGAGAGTAAGCATAGTGTTATCTCTAAAGCAATTGTATTTATTTCTATGAAAGGAATTTGTTCTGGTTTTTATAAAAATTTAATATTTATTTCTGGAAATTATGAACTTGCTAGCCATGACTCTAGTTCAGTAACAAGGATAAAAATCAATGATCACAGCAAATATATTTTTAAATCTTTGCAAATATCTGTCACATTGCTTCACACGTTTACAACTTTAACACTCTCTTTATGGGTTTTGGTGGGTTAATTCTGATCTCACATTCATTTTACAATAGTGTAATTATACGCACTTTGATGGAGTTAAAGCTAGCTTGCATAACCTAAAATAAATCTGATTAAAACAAACCCAGTGTCTATTTCCTCTTTATAGCAATAGACCCATCTTTTAATCTATGATTGAAACAATCATGCTTGACAAGTGATTACTCTTTGACAGGCGTTATGCTTTCTTTAGCACAAAAATAGATTTATAAAAAGAATAATAAAGTAATAAAGGGTAATAAAGTAAATTTGAATCTTGTCTACTTTTTAATCATTATGAGTTATACACGCACACAGTCTGTTCTGTCCTGTTTCAGGTCTGACAATTATATGTAATCAAACTACAATTTAAGAGCCTTTATCAAAGTAAAAGGTAATGTTTATTAACATGAATGAGGAATACATAATAAAAATATAAGCAGCTTAATAATATGTAATCAAAATAATCAGTACAGTAAATATATTTAAATGGTGTACACTAAAGGCTTTCATTCACAGGTGAATAGTAGTTTACTTCACATTTCCATAAAAATCAAAGTTGTATTCTTTCAGTGATGATTTCCTCGCCCAGAGCCTTTACTGACTGTTTCTTTCTTTTCTTCTTGATTTTTATTAATCCTCTTTCACCTTTTTTTTTATTGAATCCTAAAGGTAAAATGAAGAAAGTAAGATTAGATGCTGTACGACTAACACATCCAAGATTATCAGAAATAAGAGACGTCTTGTTTTCAAGAAATATTCTTAAAAAAAGAAAAAAGAACATTGTCTTACCTAAAGTCTTCATATGCCTGACCAATGCCAAGTTGTCTTATTTCTGTTCTTGTACACTGTATTTTACTGTCCATCTTTCTCTCTCTAGCTCTGTCTCTCTTCTGATTTCCATTTTCACTTTTCTAAGACTTCCAACTATTACATTTTATCAGGCCAATACTTACTACCAAAAGTTGCAAGAATGTTTCAGCCTGCATAATATTTACCTCTTATGATAGTCTGTGGCAGTATCACTTCCCATACCTTTCTTGCAGATCCTCAAACATGACTTTCTGGAGGTGAAATTATTTTCATTCCCACCACAACCACTGTAGATAAATGGGCGACATCTTCCAGTTGAGTAGTTGTAGAAAAATCTTAACTCTTTGGCTCTACAAAGTCCTCTGTCCATATGGGTCATGCACAAAGAAGGGATGGGGGGTGGTTCTAGAAATACCAAGAAAAACAAGGTTATTGCAGTTTACCACGTTTCTGTTATGTCAATATTATATATGAGATTTGAAGCTTACAGAACTTTGAAATTTATATGAAATTTACTGGCAAATTTAATTCTGCCCTCCTGAAAATCCAGGATACTTTACATAAGCATCTGTCTTTTTTATGATTACAAAAAATACCACAGCAAATGTTATTCTCTCTTTGAATTCCAAAAGCCAGCAAAAGCTTACCTGAAAGCAAGGTTTGTTTCCTATATATTTAGTGATAAAATTGCCTTCTGATAGGAGATAGTATTCAAATTCAATTAGAGAAGTTTCAAGTGAAATATTTGTAGAAAGTGAAGTGAAATAAATTAAACTTGGACAGCTTTAAAAATATGGTAAATATTTATGACAATTAACAAAGTGAATTTTCCTAATTACTGCTAGACATTCTGAAAGCAAATAGAAGGTAAAAGTACCCAGCATTTCTAATCTAAGATTCAATACCTTAATACTGGGTTTGTTGTATAAATACAGAAAGCTTGATCTAAGTAATAGAAGTTGGTCTACTGGAAAACACTGAGTAATTATCAAGAAATAGCTTGTAACTCGCAGAATAACAAAGGATTGTGAACGTGAAAAATAAGTGCACAAAGTGACTGAGATGCTGGTGCTTTAGTGCTGCTGTTAGGTTTTTACCATTCCAAGGAGTAGGCTGATCGTTTGTTTCTTCAGTGTCGCTGCAAGTGAGAGTATGAGAACTGAAACACTGGAAGATGAACCTGAGGTATCCGAAGTACCTGGGCACTGGAACAAGTTCAAGAAGCAAATCCATGCCAGAATTCCCAGACCTGGAGAAACTCCATCATCTATCACCCTGGAGTGACTCATATACAGAATCAGAACTGACACAATTGCTGCACAGGATGCAAGAAGCTGAATGGGAGCCATTATATCATCAGTTATGAGGGACGCAAACAAGCACCCTCTTCCTTCAAGAAGTAGCAGAATTGAGATAGCTGAGATCTGAATGCATAAATGGAAACGTGAAGCTAGCTAGATGGCCTTCTTGAAGTTACAAAGCCAGGTGGAAGTGGTTCAGAGGAAAAACCGAGTAAAAATTTTAGGGAATAATTTGGGTTACAACAGAGCTGAAGACATCCTGTTGTCACAAAAGTGGGAAGCAGATGAATTGCTGAAAGCAAGAAGTTATGAATTAACTTGGGCAATTCAAGAGGCTGACAAGAAAATATCCAAAAAGAACAYGCTACATCTTACTTGTCTTACACATACTACACCTGCTGAAAAAGGTTCATCTGCGAAGTATAATAGCTGAACTGGCATGGTGAAAAAGTATGAAAAATTGATGGGAAAGAAATAGAATGGTGATTCATGGAAAGCTAAGACAGCAAAATGAAATTAATAATATATTTGAAGCTGTGTTAGCAACATCATACTATTCAAAAAGAATCCTGTAATGCAGAATCTGAGCCATGAGTTGTTAGTTTCAGGTTATAAAATGAGCACTACTTAATTTCTTTTTATAACTGTGACATTATTGTAAGAGTAAGGTTCACTCTGGATCCAGAGTAAGAGCCCACAATGTGATACAATTTATATTAAATCTACTGTTTTATTTATAATGAAGATGGTAGTTTAATTAATTAATGTGATGCTTTTGGTACCGCTCTAACTGAGAACTCTTGCGCCTAGAACTAATTTCATCTCTCCTTAGCTGGAGAGGATGTTAGCTTCCAAAGCATATGTTCAGCAACATTAAAAAAAAATGCTTACCTATTTTAACCTGATAATTTCTGAACCTAAAAAGAACAAAGCAGAAAGGCTTGCCAGTGATGAAAGGGACAAACAGCATAGGTTTGTTAATTATATAACAGAATTCAAATACATACTTTGTAATGTAAATTACTTATCTGGTATGTAGAATTTTCCAGAAAGACTCCAGAGTCCCCTCATGAAGGACTGTAAGCTTTAGGGGAACCATGGAGCCAGTGATGTGGTTACTGGTGAATAAGGACTACCTATGTATGTATAATGCAACTGGTAGAGCAGCATCCAAATGCTATTCAGAGTCCCTCTTGTACTCTTTCTAAAAATTATGTTGTTCTTTGTCTAGATCATTGCTAGATAAATGCCCCAGACACCAAACACTATTCCTGTTCATCTTCAAAATATCTGCATATACTTTACACTCACAGAAGGAACCAGCYCATGAAGAAAAGCTCTTAATTTTGCCATATAACAGCCATTTTTTTCAACAAAACAGTACATTAAAATAAAAATGAAATGACTTATCATAATTTCCTGTCTGCCAAGGATCATAAAAATTATGAATTGATTTTAATATACTGATCACTAAAAGACCTGTTAACTTTAAGTTACTGTAAACATAATATATGTACTGTGTCATGCCCAGCCCAGCATCTCTATTGGCAGGACAATCTATAAGCCTGTGAGCCAGTATGTTAACACAGTCACTGGGAGCATTAGATCCAGGTAAGTTTTCTCTGTTCAGCCCCAGCTTCTAAATGCCGTACTTATGTATATGATGTTACAGTAAGTTTAGATATTATGCTTGTTCTTGAGTTTCCCTCTCAAACGTTTTGGTTTTACAACCTCATTTTTCTGAGTTGTTGAAATGTTTTATCTCCTGCTTTTTCTATGAAGGAAAAAAGAAAAAGAAAGAAGCAAATCCCACAACCCACAAAACTACACAGAGAGGAAGGGGTACACACTGAAAACAGTAAAAAAAAAAAATAGCAATACATGTCCCACTATCAGAATTATTTTCTCCTRATCTAGTCATTACAGGTCTATGAATTACAGATATCAACTTTATTGAGAGACTACTTGAGATAGAAAAGCTGTTTTTAACTCTACTTTTTTTCTCAATTTAGATTACACTTTAGCATTTTTTTTTTCACAAGTAGCATTACTTGTGCAAGTAGCATTACTCATTACATTACATAACTCATTACATGTTAACATCAAGTGGATCATATGAACCTAAAAAATAATAAATGTCATTAAATGCTTTCTAACTTTTCAATACATGCAACTACCTGGCCCATCCTATGGCCTTTGATGCAATTTCTGCAGAAATCAGCCAGTTATTTACATTGACAGCAAYAGGCCTTAAGACTCTGGCTTCTCCCTTGTGTCCATGCTATTCTGTTTATCCAAAATATCTGATTTAAACAGGTTTTAAATATCCAATAGCAAGCTCATAGACGTGGATTTGCGATGTGTATTATTTGCCAAAAATATGTGACATAGGTCATGAACAGGCATGGGAAAAAAGAATTTACAATTCATACAGGCAAAGGACAAATGAAAGCTTCCAAGCTGAGTTAGTCAAACGTTTCCAGGTGTAAAGTTTTCTTCTGGAAAATGCTGATACAATGAAATACAAAGCGTTCCTCAGAAACATGCCAATTCCATCAAAAACTTTTGAAGGAAATTAGACCTTGGAACCCATCTCAAGTAGAGCTTGGGAACTGAAATTCCTGCCACTAGCTCTGCAGGAGCTTCTCAACTGGGTTTCAGGCTTTACAACAGCAAAATACAGCATAGATCTTCCTGTTGTCTTATCTTTCTGTTATTTCTTTTTTGATGATGCAGATGTTTGGACTGATTTTGTTTTGGTGAGAGAATAAGACCCAAAACTGCAATATCTGATCTTTTGTTTCTGAAAAAATAGGTAAACTAATTATATTAAATAAGCAGTAGATAAAAAAGGCTTAGGCTTATAGGTTCTTACCTATAAAAAGACTACTGTATCTTACCCTTCACTGCTACCTAAACAATCTTTAAATGTGTATGGTTTAAGATTTAATTCTTATAATACAGCCTTTTCTTGAATCCCAGGCACCCCGCTCTGTGGTGTGAACAGATGACATGATCATACTTCAGAATCTCTGAAACATGCATATTCAGATATAGACTCATGTTTATGAAAAATAATCCCAACCCTGCATTGCAACAATAATCATTATCGCTCAGGCTTAGCTGGGGTTGTGTGACAACGAACTGTTAATTGATCACAGTACAAAAGAAGTTTGAAATGATCTTGGTGAGCTGGGTGAGAAACAATGCTTACTGCATTCCCTTTCGCTAGACACAGGTGTATGACATTCATGGAGCTTCAGATTTATTGCCAGGCTTTTGATATATGCAGACTTCAGTATCTCATTTCTGGTTGCAGCAAAGAGAAAATAAAAGAATCTTCAAGTAGACAAGCTATTACAAAAATAATGAGTCATCTGCACTTGACGGTACTCTATAGGTATAAATTGGTGCAGATCCATTATAGCGAATAGAACTGTGTCAATTTATATCAGCAAAAGATATGGCCCTGACTTTGAGAAATAATAACAGGAACTGCCTCTGTGTGGCATTCCATATTTGCTGAGTTGAAAATTGACTTTTGATCCTGCATCCCACTTAGATCTCACAAATCGAATGTGGAGTACAGCACTCGTAATTTCCTACCATAGATCACTTCATATAATCTAAAAATGAAAGGTTTGATTCTTGGCTTCACTTTCTCTTAACTTTCCCAGAATAAAAGTTATTTTAGATCTTGCAGCAGAGTAAGACCAGAACAATATTCACTCTCTGCAGAAATTTCATTGCTGAGAGATAGCACTAGAAGTTTCATGTTTATATGCAGAAAAAAAAAAAAGTTTTTTTTGTTTGGCCATAGAAGAGTTTAATTTTCTGAAGATCAAGAACTTTGTTGGAAATCTATTAATCTGGTATCATTACAGAGTTATACATACCAACAATAGTATGTATTTTTTCTTGAAATCAAGACAAAATAGCATTTCAATTGTGAGGTAAGGTATTCTATAAGAGACAACTCCTTGCAAAATTTTTTTTTAATGATGGTCATGTATTTAAAAAAAAGAAGACACATAGCCAGGCCAATATACATGCAAAATATATGTTACAGTGGCAGACCAGCTACTTTGCTGGGGCTTGAGAAGACGAGCATCAGCCACTCCAGCCCAAACAGTCCATCCTGACCTCACACATGCACAGCCAGATTCTTGTCCCTTACTGAGGGCCATGGGGAGTCACAGTGCATGTTTGTGTGAGATGGCTCTACCTTGCAACTTCATTTTACACCTCTACCTCTAGTCATAACAGGAATGGAAGCTATGTTCTCCACATCTCTGTGGAGAAATCAGCTGTCAGTTTTGGCCCTACCCTTTTTTCCCCCTGTAGTGGGATTGCACAAAGCACAAGATTTTAGTCCGTTCCAGCAGCCTGAAAGGTAGAGAATGGCAGCAGGTGGCTGCACGGGGCAGGCTAGTGCAAGACAGACAGAGGTTATATAGTAGGGAAGAACCTGTGGGGTCCTCAGACTTTCCACTGAAACACACTGGTCCTTCCAAGGTCACGCTTCTTACCTGATCCATCCAGCCACACTGACTCCACCCACCCTTGTTCCCTGATCCTTTCTTCCACGAAATTTTGAGTTTTGTCTTTCTCTTACCCTCACCTCTCCCTCCCAAAATCTGCTCTACCAGAAAATTCACTATTGCTGACACAACCAAGAACCCTTCAGTTTCCTCTGAGAAAACATGGTGAATCGTGCCACTTTGCTTGTATAGATTAGTTGTTTTGGGGATTCATACTACGAGTAAAAACCTTCAGGGAACGTGTACGCTCTTATATCCCTAGACTTATTACCAGGCCTTAAATCATTCAAATATTTTTCAGTGAAATAAGTTGCCAAAAGCTTTACTGTTTTATATTCAGTCATTTTAATAACAGAGTGCATTGATGCTTTGTATGTGGTAAACAAACAATCCAACTATCACAGAAACTTACGTCAACCCAACAGTGCATGTGGATCACAGTGCAGGCAAAAAAAAAAATAGAATACAACACACATTCAAGCTTTATTAGACATATCATTCTAAGCAAAGAGCACAGGAATGTTATCCTACATGCCCATTATCTTACAGATCATATTAAACACAAAAACCGTAATGAATTTGTAAGCCATCACTCAATCCCCAAAAGTACAAGTAAGTGTAAATGCAAAAAAACCAACAGAAATACTTGGTAAGAACGCTCAGGCTTTTTCCAACTGTTTCTTGTTTCCTCTTGCATAACTGTGGATCATAAAAATGACATACCTCAAATTCAATCACCCTTTACAGTGTGAGCAAGTACCAGCAATCTACAGTGGACAGCCTCCAGCTGTAGAAACTGTTAAAACCTAGCCCTCTACAGTAAAGGTCCAGATTCTCATCTGCATTATAATATATAGTGCAAAAATACCTTGAAGCAGACAGAAAATTAATTCACACTCACTTTGATTATACTCAAAACAAGAACTGAGTTTAATACAACCTTAGTGAAAATAAAAATTTATTATGATAAATATATTGTGCCATATTCCAAAATCCAAATATGGTCCTTTTTTAAAGGGTAAAAGGAGCTTTAAATCAGCTGCCAATTAGATCCCCATAAAAACATTAATTTTGACTAAAAGAACTCTGCATCACTGCTTTGGCTTTTGGTCTTTAAATTTTTGTATTTATCAGACCTTCAGGAAGCGCATACTTTCAGAAGAAGACAAGATGTGGTCAGTCTTTCACTTTCTGATATTTATGGAAGATCTGTAAGTAGCAATATATTTCTTTTCTTTGACTTTCTCTGCTTATCAAAACATTTGACATAGATGGAAGCCCATTCTTCAGTCTCAGATATGTTGGGAAGTAGGTAGAAATGGAAAAGCAATCCAGAGCACATATAAAAGACCAAGAGCTAAGTGAATTCTTACCAAAAAAAATGGGGAACTGGTTGCGCTCCTCCTTTGGGGAACTACTGTTCAGAGTGTTGGACTTCTCATTTGGAGCAGTTGGCAACAAATTGACTAAAAGGAAAAAAAAAGGGGTGAAACAGTAAGTGACTGGTTATCTAGACACAGCAACACTCTGAAAATAAGCTATGATTGGTACCCATTTGCCTTGCTCCATGCCAGTTTTAATACCACTAAAAGGCAGCATTTCTTTAAGTCCCAAAGGCATAGGACACCAATGTGCTGAGGCAACTTCGGGATGGATTCCTTTTTCTTCTTTAATTTTACTGATGTAAGATTTAAATCAAACATGGTTTGGTAAGGTTATTTTTATATTACTAGCAGACATTCTAACCTTTGGAATTGTAAGCCTCTTTCAAAATATGTATTACTGACAACAAAATGGCTATGAAGCTAGTTTTAATGTTACTCAATTCACTGTGCTTATATATTTCAACTAACATACATACCTTCAAATAAACAGGAAAATGAGTGGACAAGCCAAGGAGTGTCTGCATTAAAAAAGGATAACTATAAACAGCAAAAGCAAATTCTTACCAAAAATCCCAGGAAACTGTTTGGGTTCTTCCTCTGGGGAACTACTGTTCCCAGTGTTAGGATGCTCTTCAGCTGGAACAATTGGCAATAAATTTGCTAAAAGAAAAACGAAAGGAAAACAATGAGGAAAAAACACAAAAAACAATTGGTATCAATGATTCAGTATCACTAACGTAAAAACTTTGATCTATTTAAACCATGGCAATGGCCCCTAATCCTCTCTTTCTTCTTGGGTATTCATACAAATTTACATGGAGGTGTTCTTTCAGATTAAAGTCAGGGGAAAAAAGCATTCTGCAACTTTTAGTCCAGAAGGTAAAAGTGGAATCAGAGCCCAGGAAGAAATGCTTCAGCAAAGGTAGGGGAAAAGCACATGGCTCTATATGTATATCTTTTAAAAAAATCTTTAAAAAAGAACCATAGTGGGTCTTGTCTTTTCTAAATGTGAATAAGCTCAAGTTCCCCTTGCCAAAATGACAGATTATGAAACAGTCCTGGAAAAAGGCCCACTAGACAGAAGCAAGGCAAAAGGGTCTGGAGGCTCTGGGTGGGAAAATGTATTTTTCCTATGAACAAAATGAAGTACTTTGTGAAGGGAAGAGGAGTTACGAAGGTTACTATATTCTCATATAGAACAATTCATAGGAGCTAGTAGGATGAGGACATGGATGAATGATCTATGGTCAGTCTGAATGGCTGTTTTGTAGCCTAAGCTGCACAGCCAAATCATTCATAAGTGAGGGACAGGTTTCCCATGATTCTTTGGTGTGAAGCTAGCAATGCACAATAAGGAAACAGTAAAACCAGAAATTCCTATATTGGCACCTCTTTTCATTACAAGACTTGGTTTGAAAAGAGTATATTCAGATGTACGGGTTAAAAAATATATATTAACATTTTATGACATTATAAAGTCAAGCAGCTGGCAGATTTTAGATTACAGAAAAAGACTTATGTGGCTGTAACCAGAATAGGTCCACTTCTTCGTTCCCTGTCATTATAATCTCTATTACTGTAAATTCTCTGCCTTCTTCAGTGTAGGTACCAATATTTTTACAATATATTTCAAACCAAATTTCCCCAAATTTCTGTCCTAGAAAGCGTGCTTATAAAAATTTTCCCCTAATGGCAAGTTTAATGGAGAAATGTGATGCTCTAATGACAAGGTACAGCCAGGAAACAGTACTCAATTGTGGACCAAATCCCCTCTTCAGTTGAAATTGATGTTACTTTAATTACTTCATCCATCGGTATTGCTTCTAACATTCTGTTTCAAATTATAGATCACACACCATTTGTTTCAACTTAGATATATTAAATAGTATGCAGATTTCTGAAAATTAATATAGTGTTCTTTCTTACACAGACAGGTTTAATATATATTTTGCAGGGGGTTGTAGAATTAACATATATGCAGGCAACTAACTGTCATGAGAAAAGTAAAAAAGCAGGAGTCCAGTAATATTCATTAAAATTAATAGTACCTACCAGTTTTTTTAGTTTATATTTTTCATTTTTGTATTTTTATTTAAAAATATATATAATTAATGTTAATTTCAGATATAAATTATTGCCACCTCAGGGTACCCTAAGTCTTTTTTTCCATGCAAGATACCTTCAAAACACAACATTGTTTATACAAGAATAAAACTAAGAATAATGAGGACAACAACTTACAGTTGCCTTGGCAGGTAGTCTGGCATTCTTCCAAATTCTTGAAGTTGTTCTGGTTTCCTAGGCACCCACCGTACTTGAATACTTCACATATCTTTGTCTCTTTGTTATAGAAATACCTGGAAAAATAGCCTCGGCAGATTCCAGGGTCTTTCTCATGAAAGCAGAAGTTGGGCTTTTCTATGAACAATGGTAAATGATGAACAGGGTGGGGGAAGAAAAAAAATCAACACACATTCCAAGACAACAATAGAACTGGAGGAAGTTTATAAAATAAACCTATAACTTTGGACTAAAGACCAACTGTAAAATAACTGCTGCTTTATTGTACTGCTTTTGTTCTATATATAACACTGCAATATTATGCTGGAGCATTGTAGGGACATTTTTATTGCTTTTTTTCCTCTTTTCAAGTAGCAAGTAAATTATATCTTGGAAAACGAAGACTAATGATTCCTTTAAGTGTCCTCCTACATTGAAGCTCTAAGAAGAAAATTAGTTTTTACTCTGAATTAAAACAAGACTTGAATCTGAAATGGATCATTTGAATCTAAGTACACATTCTTATCATTTATGTAGTTGTTTTAGTCAATGTTAGCATGAAATACACAGAAAGCAACGTTAAAATAGAAGGAAAAATGCATTGAATGGGACAGTCTACTGCTATAAAAGGATACAGGAAACTGGGAGACAGAGCAGCTATTCTAACTATCATTTTTCAGTCCCAGTTCCTAGTTTGCAATCAGTAACTACAATATCAACCAAGAAAAAGTTAACAAATGAATACTGTGTAATTTGACCGAATATCAAGGCATGATATCATGGCTTCTGGCAGAGAAGAAAAACATGTAGCCATACAATAATCCCCAAATGTCAATTTCTCAACATATTCATTTTTTTCCTTAAAATTATATTCTTAAAAGAAAATCATGGAAACAATAATGAAATATATGTGGAGGTATTCTCAAATGCTTGCTAGTAGGTACTTTGAAATATGATTCTTGACTGAGCTGTCTTGCAGAGAAAAGTGTATTTAGCCATCATATAAAACAATCATATCAGATGTGACATATAAAGGCCTTCCTTACCTGTGAAACTTAATAGAATATTGAGACTAAAACAGTGTGCAGAGGGCTGCCATTTTAATAAAAATGACTATAGAACAATTACTTTGAAGTCCCTAACATTTTTGGAGTAGATAATGGAGTTGTAAAGAAGTTAATCCTATTACATCTATTTTAGCCAAGTATCTATTAAAAATCATTGCTAGAACAAGAACATTATTAAATTCAATTGATGCACATCATATATTTATATAAAACATTGTAATAGCTCATAATTAGTGTTTTTCCAAGAAATAATTGTCAATATCTTCTATTTCAATTGTTATAAAGCTTCATGAACAGCAAAATGTCATTTTCAGAGATCATATGTAAAACTAAACCATTAAAATGCTCTTGCATAAAGTAAAAAATCAGCTATTTTAAGCACTCCTGGATAGCTTAATTTTTATTTTTCACTACAAATTGCATTCTCTGCCAGTAAGTATATGTATTCTACAGTTCAGATATTTCACATTTCTTACTGTTCAAATGCAGCACCTATTGATGTTCACAGATTTACAAAACTAAGTTCACATAGACCAACAAATATGAAAGGTATGGGCAAGGCATACCGTATGCTTTCAGCTGAGAACGGAAATGACAGTTATGTAGACAGGTAGCAGGCAAGAATCTACCAGAGTAGTTATCTATTCCATATACCATCTATTAGGAGCTCACAGACAATAGGAGTTACAGAAACAATTCTTTCATCAAACATTGCATAATATTGTGAAATAAGAGAAAAAGATTATTAGATAGATATTAACTGAGAAAGGCAGGCAGATAATAATAAGGGTATGTAGACTACAGGATTATCACTGATTCTTAAAAACAGCTGCTCTTCATTTAGAAAATCCTTATATTAAAGTGGTTCTTGCAGAAAAAGGAAATTAAGTCCAAATAAATTGAGCTCACAGCTAACTTTTATAGCCACTTTTGAAGAGAGAGGTCATGAAGGCAATATAATCCTAACTAAACAAACTAGTATTATACTTCTACATGCCATGTCTTTCTCCAGAGACTCAATATTCAAGACTACATTACTGGAAACAATAGTAAACATGTAATGATGTTGATGATAGCCACGAGCTGAATTTAACAGGATATGTTCTGTTTTGTCATTAAAAGCAGGGAACTAGGGTCAGACCTTAAAGGAAGTAGTGCCAAACGTCTGCAACGTCTGTGGAAAATCAACTTTAGTAACTTCCATAGCATAGAATCATGATTTTTTTTTTAATGCATTAAGAATGGAAAAGAATACCATCATCTCAGTATGAAAATATTCCAGAATGCCATCCTACAAAGATAAATGATTTGATTAGTCTATTTCAAAATGTATGTGCAAATATTGGTATTTCTGTGAGGAGTTAAATGCACACCAATTCAAGAGGAAGCAAGGGAAGGAGGGTAAGCAGAGAAAAAGGAGCTGACTTGTGAAGAAATTTACTCAAGTCTGTATTCGGGGAACTCTGGTTACCAGCATTGGGCCCAAACCAGATAAGTATCTAATGTGGAAAGAGAAGGTAGGGTGGAATAAGTCTTCACAAGCTCTATTGTAAGTGTCAAACTTAAATATCCTTGTTAGGAACATAGGTTATCTCAATAGACCAACAGTGTTTCAGACAAGTGATTCTCAGTGCTCAAGCATTGGTTATTTAGGAAGTCTGGGTACCAGGCATTTAAATTTCTGTAAACAGTCTGCCCCTTCAGGAGTGGAAAACATGCCCCCTTGCTTAATGAGTAATTAGGGGATCTGCCCTAATCTCTGTTAGCTCCTACACAGACAATGCTTGAGAAGTTCTGTTTCAGAGTGATTTTTTCCTATTTTTGCTAACAATTGAGGAAGCATTTAGATTATTCTCAAAACACACAATAAGAGTTCCACATGATGGCTAATTATATAATGCTTGAATCTCTGCAGAGTCCTTCTTTTCTCTTTATTGAAGAAAGAGAAAAAAAGTGTCATGATGTGTTTATTTTGGGGAGAAGAGATTGCAGCTGCTATCTTCAGTGACCACAACTGTCCTCAAAGTCTTTGAGGAATACAGAAGAAGATTGGGAATAAGAACTCACTTTAGCCTGACATTCTTGTTTTTATTAGGAGATAGCTTGGAACAACACATAAAGAATTTATCAAAAGAAGCTAAATCCCTTATCGTTGTATAAGAGTCTTAGATTACTATGTAAACATAATTACCTTTCTTAATTTTTGCTAACATCATCTTCTGAGGCAATTCTGCAATATAAATAAAAAGGAAAGTATTTAGCAAAAGCAGACATGTCAAGTCTCACCTGTGATACCAGGGTGTTTAGCAGTGACTGTGAGGACCGAGGAGGAAGAATACAGCATCTCTTCCCCTTCTTTCTTCTCTTTATTAGAGAAGTAGTACAAAAGCTTGTTGTGGAGGACTGAAGTATCATTTCCTTTGTATGAGAAGACCTGCTACACTGGAAACTTGCGGATATGGAAAGTACTGGAATCAAATTATGCCAATATTGAATTGAACAGAGAAATTCCTCTTCATGTTACTGGAACCAGAATCCTGTATTATGTAACCTTACTCCTCAAAAGAGGAGTAATTAGCAGACTTACTTAGCCCAACTGCTGTAGCTACTGATACTGCTAATAGCTTCAGAGCTGATCTAGTTAGCAATACAGACCTCTCTCATGCTATCTAATTCCCTTTGCTATGCTATGTAGTGTCTGAGTAAAGTGTTCATTATGCTGTTTATGATATTAAAGCCCATTCAGCCAAGTATCTCCAACTATCTTTAGRGTAGTATAGATGACAAACTTGTTTGCACTGTTCTTTTAGCGCCTGATCAGCAGTGATGAAGTTGCTATTGTCATTTTTAATGGAGGAGCCTGGGTTTTATTGTACTTGCTCAAGAAGCTGGATATCTGAATTCAACCCCACATTCCTTTTCAGCAATTGAAAACAAACCTTCTTCCCCTTCTAGGAGACTGCCTAATCATAAAACTACAAAGGAGTCCAAGGGGAGCTCAGCCAATGTGTAATAAAGGCTCAAAATTTTTCAGCGGCTGAGAGAGAGAAAACTGTCCAAGGATAGCTTATATATTTTCTATTACAGAGATACTTTGCAAGGGACATGAAATAGTAGCTTCTGGACTTCACCTAAGTTATCTTAATTGCATTGCTTCATAATTCTTGTTTTGTACTTGTGCTTTTCCTAATGGCACTATAAAACGCTAGTTTCTCTAGAACTCTCCTTTGCCTACTGACCTCTTGCATCTGAAAGAAGGGATAGAGTGGTACAGCTAATGCTTTGCTTGAAGTTGTCTGCTGGAAAGCAAACACAATTTTATTTTGCATTTTGCTCTGTCGGGCAATCAAGCATACTATAATGAAGCAATACATTTGCCTCATCTTGGCCATCTTACTTAGCTACCACAGCCCCCCCTTAAGAAGATACTAATTCCCTATAGTGCATGCCAAGAGTAGCAGTTCAGTAGCAGAGGCATATTAAAACTACTTTCTACTGCTGATGGCTCTTCCTGCTTCAGTGGATACATGAAGAGGATATATTCCAGAGACCTGCTCATAAAGCCTCAGTGTAACCCATGTTCTAGCCTCCTTTGAAACATGAAATGAAAGGGAATTCAAAGGGAAGCATAGATTTTAATCTGAATTTAAATCACACACATTAGTCTCTCATGCCATTTTTCCCAGAAGGCCTCTAAGTCATACACCTAAAGGACATCACTACAGCCTCTCTGTGACTTTGTGTGTGAGATACAGTTGCTCTGCCCAACTGGTGAGGGTGGGGGATACCAGAGTGCTGTGCCCTATCACAGCTTGGAGGTACCTACTAGCAAGACCTCAGACTGAAAACAATTCCTGCTGGAAAGTAGACTTGCTGCTGTGCCCTTCCTTGTTATGGAAGCAGTAACAGAAGATATTTGAGCCATCTGTATCCTCACCTTTTCTGTAATTTGTAATTTTAATAAGGTCCCTCCCACCCCCCACTATTTATAACAATCTCTTCACAGTCCAAAATTGAAAGGAATATTAGCAGTTTATTCTCCACTCATATTCCAGAGCAAGTGTTTCTAACCATCCTTTATATAGTGATATATGTTCTGTGGCTCCTATTTTAAGAAGTGCGGCTGATGACTAATAAGCTTTTAGCATTAGCTGTACTGCCCTTGTGTGCCATAATCCTACCACAGTTTTTTCTTTTTCTTCTGGAARCATGGCCCGTGTTATATTTTCAAAGTAAATCTATCAGGTAGAAATTCTGTCATGATATATTTTCCTTCCATCTCTGGGACAATGCAGCTGGCACCCTTAAAAAAATATTATTTAAAGACACGATATGTACTTTAGAGTGACATATCATATTTGTTTGAACATCTTTCCAGTGCTTCCCATTAGTAGGAGGCTGTGCCTTTGGCATTTAAACCCATGACCTAAACCATGGACACTCACATCAGGCCATTTCACTAATTTCACTCAGCTGTCCCCTTCAGGCCAGAATCAGCAATCTTTCTTTGGCATACGATCTCTACTCTTCTGGCACAGAACAGGAAGAATTTATTATGAGTTTATACAGGCCTAGAATGTTTTAATCTTACTACCATGTCAACAGTGTCTTTTTGCTTCTGGTTTCAGTCAAAAAGCCAAATCCACAGCTGAGTTAATTTCTTCTTTGTAAACAAACTGTATTTCTGAGTAGATGTGCTGCGTAAATAATAGACATTAGAATTGCTGTCACGTACAGAACCTTTTATCAGTAGGTATTTTCCCATGTTAGAAGCTTAAGTAGCCTAAGATATATATTCACTGCCTTGAAAATTAGGACCTTTGTGCTAGTGATGACATTTGTGATTCTACTCATATCCAGTAAACAATGGAGGCAAACTCCTCTTAAAAGTAATTTTTTCTTCCCCAAAGCAGTGAGTATTGGGCACAAGAAATAAAAAATACAGCTGATTTCTAGGAGACTTGAATCAGAACTAGGCATCTTGAATCTGAACACTGTCTTAGAGAGTCTTGGAGTGGCCAACCTATAGTTGGGCGCTCTGAACTCTCTTGTACGGACTTAGTCAGTTCTGGGAATTACTCATTTCTGTCTTTGATGGCTTATTAATTCAAAAATTTTTAAAAGTTGTTCTGATTTAAGAAGCCTAGCAATTCACTCATGTTGGCTCATTTATTCTTGTATTTGTGCTTAATATTGGAAAATCAGATACTTTGACTATTCACATTATTTCTTTTGAATATGTATCTATCTCACATAACTTCCCTTTAGCTTATTTTTAGCAGTCTTGACCTTCGCATTCTTCACAGTGATAATTGTCTGAGTATCTCTTAGATTTTTCTTTATTTTTAAGCATTTTCCTATCACTCATACTGTCTTTTCAGTCTGATTTCTACAGTTACTAAATAGTGATCTTCCTGCAGTAATAAATACTGGAAACATTAAGTAAGATGAATATAATCATATACCACAAGACTGCACAGAGCGAGCCAGATTTAACAAATAGAACCTACTGAATTATATATTTTTTTACTGAATTATGTTGGCAAAAGCGGGTTAACTTATTAGTTTACTTTGGTTTATGGCTGATGGTCGACAGCACACTGTGTTTGCCACCAAACCATTTTATCTGCTGTTACTCATTCAGAGAATACAGAAATAATGAGCCTTTATTGCTCCAGTTCCTCATAGCAGATTCAACACTTGCAGATTTTTTTATCACTATTATGCATACACCAAATACTGTGCTTGGGCTGAGTACCAAGATGTGGACACTAAGCCAGTTCTCATTTTAAATAACTTTCAGTTTTATTCTATGGAGTTATGTCAATTATATGCCAGTACAGGATTTGGTCCAGAAGATCTGTTCCAGATATTGATCCAACATATATGTCAGAATCAAAATAGCAGTACTAGTCAAAATAGCAACATTAGATTGAAGAAATAATTTTATAGAACTTCACTCATGGCACCTGATCATGACTTTTGGACACTTTTCATTCCAAATTCTGTATTTATCAAACCTGCCTTCTTCAGTTTAGCCCTCTGTCTTAGCCTTTAAACTGGAATTTAGGACAAACACTCCAAATTCCCAGAAAGTCGCATGTTTTGGATGAGATACTGGCAGCTGCAGTCCTGCAAACAACCCTGCTCCAAGCATGGCAAAAATGCTGTGGGTCCAGCTGAAACCCAAAATCAGATACCAGTTGTAAAGTACCAAAAGCCAGTCTGGTGACAGAAAAAGAAGAGCTATCTTCACATCCTAGATTCCAGGTCTTTCTGACACTGAGTGCTAATCAAGAAAAATAACTTTCCATTTTTTTTCTTGAAGGATTGTATTYGTTAAACTTTGTGGAGCCATAACTAGAAATAGATTAATCACAATTTTCTAAACAAAACACTGTAGAAGTGAAGAAAATGCCTTTTAAGGAAGGTTGTTCTCTTAGAATGACATTGCCAACATTCATTTTTTAAACTTATATGTATGTATTAAGTCTGGAGTTCAGCTGCAAGTTTCATTAATTTCTGTGCTGAAAATTTAATAAATATGGAAAGAAACTTTTAAGCTTGTTCTCCATAGGAAAAAAAAAATCGGTTAAATCCATGATACAAACTTATGACTCATGGAAGCCATATGACAAAGGAAGAATTTTAAGTCTAGAAAGGCCATTTGTCAGCTAAAAAGACAATTACTATGCAAAATACTAATGCCACAATTTGAATAATTTTTAACTCCTTAAAATTATATTAATTTGCCTTGAATGCTTACAAAAATATCATTCAATTCTGATAGAGATACATGTTCTGGATAACCATACAGAATAAGTAATATTAATTAATACTCAAAAATCTGCCCAGGCTGGGTTAAGTAGAGGAAGGACATCAGCCTCTTTAGCCGTAAACCTTTACTGGGGTGAGGATTAGCAAATGCTAAATGTAAGTCTTTTACACCCAGTTTGGTGAGTGGCAACCTTCAGCCCAAGTTGGAAGCAAGACCAACTCCTGCCTTTTAAGCCTCAAGCACTACATCCCTACCTTCTCTACTAACAAGCACTAAAACTGTCATATTCTGGTTGGAGAAAATGACCCCGATATAGAGATACCAGAATTATTACTTAGGCCTTGATACAAGAAATCTGAAACGTGTTACTGATTATAAGCTGTGCTATAACCAGCACAAGGCTATTTGCTCTCCTTAAATATTGTAGGGTTCAGTTCTCTAACAGCTAAAACTTTTGATAGGACAATTTGTAGAAATGTAAGAACAAAATATCAGAGGTAGAAAAGGAGCAAAATGTCATTTTCATGTTAGTTTTGTATACTGGTTAAGCACAGCTCTGATCTTCTATTCCTCTGTAATGAATTTCTGCCTTGTTTGATTTTCTGCCAAGAACTGTCATCTGCTCCTCTCCAGCAGTTTCTTATGAAGATTTAAAAACATATTACTCAAATTCTATCTTACTTTTGTATCTTTTTTTTTTACTCAGGTATGAAGAATCCAAGACACAAATAGTATAGTCTGGAGAAAGAACAATATTGTAAACAGCTTTTATCCTAACTGATTTCTAAAGAAACAAATACAGGTACATAATTGAAAGCAAAACATAACTGATTAGAAAAATAACTGAAATCTCCTTTCRTTCTAAAATTTAAGGTTCATATTTGTGTTTTGGTTTTTTTGTTTGTTTGGGTTGGGTTTTTGTTTGTTTGTTTGTTTGTGTGGTTTTTTTTTGGGGGGGGGGTTGTTTGGTTTTGTTTTNTTTTTTTTTTTTTTTTTGAGTGAATTGTCTATAGTGCCAGGTACAATAACAGAAATGCATGGTGGCGCCAGCAGATCAGAAAAAAGGTGTGAGTGGTAAATAATGCCTTGACTTAGTATTTAGTGAGTAAATAAAATGCATGCAGTCTCCTCGCTGGAAAGATCAAAGGGATCAAGACCAGGGACACCTGTTAGGAAGGATGGGATTTCCTCTGTTAGCAGTTCTTCCGATATTTTCTCACCAGCGAAACTTTGTGCTCACATACAACACACCAGGTTAAATTTTGCTATTATTTATACATACAGTCCCATTGAGGCCTTGTGCCACTCAGCCATGCTATTGTGGCTCACTTTGTGTAGGTAAGAAAGCAACCTTGCTTTACTCTGTAAATCATAAACACCATTGGAAATTGTCATACTAGAAATGTATAATAAATGTATGTACTCACTCTTTCCCTTGCTGTGGCTGGACTGGATACAGAGGGAGAAAAGTCTGAGTCAAAGAACTTAATTACAGACTTGAGAAATTCGCAAAGCCTATGCTGGACAATGACATGTGTTGCTGCTGCATTGGTTTGTATTCAAACGAATTGTTCTATTACATAAACACATCTGCAAGGAAACATCAGCTACCTATACGGGTAGCTGAAAAGTAGTATAAGGCAACACAGAACCTGCAAAATCTTTTTAGTAATTTTTCTTTTCATTTTAAACACCTGTAACTATTTGAAAAACTTGATCAACCTTGTGGAAGTGTAAATAGGTATTAAGGCTATATAACATAGTATCAAGACTACATAGTTCATACAGAGAGAAGAGATTATACCTACTAGTCAAGTAAATGCCTGACACCCTGAGCTGTACGCCCTGCTCCGATTGTAACACAGTCTATGGACTTCACTTATTTTTCTGTTACCTTACCACCTTTCTTTTTCTGTCAGTAAAAGGGAAGATAATAAATTGCTTATTTACAGTATTTTATATATATATACCAATTGCTTATTGGTATGATCAGTTAATGTTTGCAGATTCTGAGGATTAGAAGCATTATAACTAACAAACATTATTAAAATATTACTTAGGGTAATGTGCACATCAGCCCCAGCCATTACTCTGACACCAGGATGGGAGACAGATACTTACTTTGATGTCTAGAATAAATTTAGTGACACAATTCATAGTAATTTTTATCAGGAAATACAAATGTGTTGTGAAACAGACAATGTAACAGATTTAAGGCCTGATCCAAATACTACATAGATGTGAATTCTGGAAGGGACAGGAGATGGCTAACAGAGACATCTCTAATAGGCAGGAGAGATTAACAATTTTCATCTGATGTGTTGCCCATCCTCAGAATAACCTGTAAACTGTTCTCTACTGCAGGATTGCCCAGCATCACTGTCTTCAGCTCAGTAACACTTAATGACATATTTTGCTGCTGGGCAAGGCATATGTGACTGAAAAGTACCTTCTGTTGAGAATGAATCCTTCTAGCTTACCTCAAAGTCTAAATAAATGAACATCCAATATATGAATTGACTTGGGGAAAAAACCAACATGGTTGGTATACTATCTGAGGGTTATCACACACCTTTGAGGAGCTCTTTATTCTGGAATTTTCTTTCTATTTCTATTGCCTCCCCTCACTACCCCCCCCACTATCACTTCCTGTTTACACAGCCAGACACATTCCATCTAATTCCCATGAAAGCAACATCCATGTTAAGTATCCAGAGGAAAATCTCAGTAAGACTTGAATTCCTTCAGTCTCTAAAAATATGAACTCGTCAAATTTCTAGCTCCACTGGCATTAACTTCCAATTTTAAGAATCTTCTAACTTTCATACGCTCCTGTGAGGAACAAGAGTTGGTTACTTTCACAAGGCTGAAAGCCTTAGTTAATTACAAGGATCATTTTTAATAGCAAAAACAGCATTCACAAGGCACTTGCTGCATGTTCTGCTGCGTATCATATTTTGGATCTCATTTTCCTCTTTCTAACGATTAATTGATGAGGTTTCAACAAAATAGATCTTTTATGACAAACAGCTATAACTGACATTTTTAATGAGAATTATTTACTACTGTAGTTCTAATTATGTTGAATCATAGCAGACGTCCAAGATTTTAGACAGCTTCTATCAGCTTCTCACGTGAAGGAGAAACCTGGGATCAAAAATTGGGTTAGATACTCTGAAAGCAATAAAGAACATCTGTGCTGCCCACCAGCTTAGTCCAGCCTCAAAATCAATTTCACTTTAAGAACTCATTCAAAACAGGGCTCTAGCTAGAAAATAAGCTTTCTTGCTTTGTTCTCTCTATTCCACAGGTCCACTAAAAAAAAGTCACACTTATCTTTTCAAATCCCGAATGTTTGCTTGCACAATGTAAAATAATTCAGATGACTACAATATAGTATAATACTTGGGAACATAGTTAGAGGCATCACATTACTGTATTAATAGGAACTGGAGAGAGCCTCTACTTCTAAAATTCATATGGTTTGTGGATGAGAAATAACAGATGCAAATGAAGAACTTATAGGAGGATAAGAGAATGGGTACTGGCCTGTTACCCCACACTTCTTCTGACATTCTTCCAGCGTTAGAAAGTTGTTCTCATTGCCATGGCATCCACCATATTCAAATATTTCACACTCACGGCTTTGAATATTGAAGTAATAGCGCATGTGGATTGCTTTGCATGGACCTTCATCTGCTTTCATGGCACAGACTGAATGCCCTAGTTTCAGTGGTGGCAAAGCAGCACCTGTAATACAGAGGAGAAGTAGAATAACTGTTATTAAGTTAGTTTGCTTCACTGCATAGCATAACTTCAAAATGAGATTGCTTGTGTTTTCTGCTAGAGAGGCACTGCGTAACATCTGGCTGTAAAGCTCTGAACACACTAAACATAGATGTAAAAAGAAAATAATCATCTGCATTGGAACACAAATTCCATTCAATCAAACCAAATGTGTGTTTTCAATTTTCAACCAAAACAGATCATATTATAAACTTTAACTCCTCATCATAAATCTCTAAATAGCTATGGATAGTGGCTTATTCACAGGAGCTAGTGAGCAATTCTGAATAACAAAAACATTGAGAAAATCCTAGTAGCTCCCAAAGACACAATGACTACCCCTGCATAAAAAAAGGCTGAAAGAGGGTTCCTTGTGCTCTCTTCCATGCACTTCTAATAGTGAACATAGCTCATAAAGACATCTCATAGCAGTGTGGGATGAACTAAGCAAGACAGCCCTGCAGAGGGCACCATTCCCCTATCAGATTACACTTTACTGGTACATAAACCCATCCGGTACAATTGGAAGTTTATCATACTGTCTTATATGGGAAAGCTGATGGAACAAAATGCCAGTTACCTTGAGCTGATAAACACAGATATAGAGGGAAGGTCAAAGAACAAGGAACGGGATTGCAAAACAGAAAAACAGAAACAAAGGCTTGTGCAAAAAGAAATAACG
>JAYKAV010003173.1:31307-126843 GCA_035582835.1 Phoebastria nigripes | reverse complement strand
CTTAGGCTGCTGCCAATAGTAAAGCGCGTGATAAGGGAGATGTGACCAATTAGTAAAGTTTTAGCGGCACGTGCTTTGTCTATGATCGCGTGAGCAACAATTGGGAAGATATAAATAAGAAGAAGTTGTGTAAATAAAGGTCTCCGCTCTGCACTATTCCTGGAGTCCGTGATTCATTCCCTTCAGTCTTATTTTCTTTGATCTTACTGTTCTTGCATTAGAGCTTTCAAGAGCTAAGAAGTACACAACTAGAAAGTTAAGGTGAAAAGAAACTGTATCTTTTCAAATCGTGTCATTTCTATGTCTTTCAATATACATTATTAGGTCACAGAATGTTTTGTAAAAATTGTCATATATATTGTGAAGAAGAACACTAGCAAAGTTTTACACTGTCAATGTCTATAAAGAAATTCTGACTGACAATCCAGTTTGTGATACTGTCCCTTATCAATATATGGTTTAATATCTTTTCCTGTTTTGCTTTTCCAAGGAACTATTTTACCCTAGAGGATTTTGAAAGCTTTACAGAGCTTGTGTGCTTGCAATAGCAGCCAGAAGAACTGACCTGAAATTTTTCATTCATTCTCCCAGAGCTAATCGAACATTGATGACTCTTAACATGTATATGCAAAAATATCTATCAGTGTTCTTTGCAGTGGCCCAGGAAAAAGGAGGAAAGAAAAAAAAAAAAGGGACGAGGACAAGAGTTTACATGATCATTGCATAGCTTCCTACTACTAACTAGATTAAGTTTCCAGTTTTAATTAAAAGAATCCACAAAAATCAGGCTTTATGACATGGTAAAAAGGAAATTGGTATAACTACTACCTACCTGCTCTGTGGATATCTAATTTTAACATATAAAATTGGCCTTATATAATCTTTAAATGAAATGCACAGCTGAGATAAATCCTCATAAATACTAAGGTCAATGGAAGTTTACTAATTTTATTCCATTTGAGCCATTGATAACTATTAAACTTACAGGAAAGAAAGTTTTCAGCCCTAAAATCTTCTAAGTCATAGCATTTAAATCCTTGAAAAATTAACAACCTTTATTACACAATTACCATCAACACAAAAATTGTAGCACACAATTAGATCTTCCAAAAATGGACAATTTGGTGTTAAAATACAGGTTAAGAGGACTAATTTCAAAATTCTCATTAAATATTCAGTCCCTAAAATAGTTTGTGACTGTTTCCTCATTAGTGAAATTATATTTACAGATTTTGAAGTTAGGAAAATAGATTTGAAAATATTATTGAAGACTGTCTAATAGGAAATGTGGATGAATTAAAAGAAACATTTTTAAGAGATGTTAGATTCAGTAAACTCCCTATGGAGCTCAGCTTGCCAAACAGATTTCTGAATTTTGTTTCTTGCCAGTTTCCTTACCTGGGTCTTCCTGAGTCCATGAAGAATTAGGATTTAGAAGTCACAAGAGAGTCCAAGTTGGACCTCAAAGGACTAAAGTTCTCCAACAGGTTTGGGAACCCTTTGCAAGGGACTTGAAAAGGCTCAACTTGAAAAGTTGAGAGGATGTTGCATTGCAAAATGAAACTTTGGAATTCCCCCACTCAGTAATAGGGAAAAAATGCCTTCAAAACATCAAAATTTTCAGTAACTTTTGGAATATCTCCTGAAATGGTAAAATCAAACATTCAGAGCTCCACAGAAATGGACCTAACTCAGATGCGGTTTGGGTGAGGGCTGGCAGCTGGTTTATAAACATGTTATTTTCTTGGCACACAAGAAATGAGATCTCTTACATGACCTGTGTCAGTGACCCAGTTCAGTCTAGAAGAGGCTGTGAAAACTTACTAGGTTTCCTAACTATTGGAATTTCAGACATGGGGTCATGTCAGCTCATTTTGCTTGCTACATTATGCCACACCAATGTTGTGGGCTATCAAAACAGAAATAGTGTGCAAGCATAGTTGCAAAACTACACAAAGATGATGAACAAATGGTTTAGTAGAGTTTATCTTAGGAACTTTCTGGTCTCAACTCCTAGCCTATTTCCCATCAAACCCACAGAACTAAATCATTGTTTTGCTTACCTCCTAAGGCCTTTTCTTTGCAGTCACAGTGACACTGTTACTACTGTCAGATGCACTGACATCTGCAAACATAAGGACTATCTGTGTCACACTTTTTGGCAATCAGACATTTATTTTCTTAGGAGTGCTAGCAAGTTACCATACTTTGACTAAAATCTGTACCCTGTGAAACCCCCAGGGGCCAAACCCTCCAGCTTTGAACAATAACCAAATGACTTTGAAGAAAGAAGTCTCAAAGGGATTCATGGGAACTGAATCATTCTTGTGTCTGGGAACAGTGAAAGAATTCTTCCCCATTATTGTACACCTGGGAACACTTAACTCACACAGATGATATAAAATTAGCTTTCCTTCTCAGATTAGAGCAGCAGATGAGATGGCAAGAGTGAGTGTTTGGCCAGTAGATCTGCCTGGATACAAATCTGCCTGTACTCATTTCACATGTGGAATATACCTTGAGAAAATGAATTCTTAGTATAAGGCCTCCTCCTCTGCTCTTGAACACCGGAACAAATTGTTCCTACTACATTTTAGGTCCTGCGTGAAGAGCACAGGATATGACATTTAGGGAGGATGTCTGTCAGGAAGGTCAGTGAATATTCTTCAGTAGAAACATGGGAAGTTAAAACTGGAAGGAATTTTAATGGAGTTTCTCATTCAAGTTTTGGCAGATTTCTAATGGTATAAATACCTTGAGACCTTTTCTGACAAATGTCCAAATTGTTCTTAAAAAAACTCCAGTGAAGTAAAATTCCCAGCAACCTGAAGCATCCAGTTCCAGGATTTCACTACCCTTCTTACAAGACAGGCCTTTTTTCTAATATACAGCCTAAATATTCTTTATTACATACTAAATCATTTTTTACTTCCTTCAGTGCATAGACAGAATAATTTAAAACCATCCAGTCTTTCTTTCTTTCAGAAGACTTTTGTCTCCTGTTAATTATCTCTATACTAAATAAACTCCCTTCTTCCAATCTTTTTATTGGTCTTGCTTTCTAACTCTCTTACAACTCTCCTTTGGATCTTTTCCTATTGGTCTGGATTACCGTTAAAGTGTGCTGCCCAGAGCTGAACATAATCCTCTACCTGAGGCATTACTGGTGTCAAATAGAGTGGAATAATTATCCTTTGTTTTTTTCTTAATACATCACAGAATTACTTGCCTTTTTTTACAACAACATTGCATTATTTTTGTAATGCTCTGCAACTTCCACTTACTTTCCAGCAAATATAACCTTGTTATGCAGGTGCTTCAACAGTTATTTTTCACCTTATGTTTATGAATGCATTGACTCTCCTTAAGTATAGCATGTTGCATTTGTCATTTTAAAAAGAAAATGTGTTTAATCCTCCACATTAGATCTGGCCCTGTTGGATATTTATTACTGATCCAATTTAGGCATCTGGTCCAAATAAACTTAGAAAATCTGTAGAATTATAGGACTGTACTATCCTAGACCAAGAAAATTGAGTTTGTTTTGCTAGAAATACATTAAGTAATGGTCACAGCTGATGCTCAATGTCACACAAAAGTGATTACTTGACATAGTAAAACCAAAATAAAGCAAAGCAAAACCTCCACTCCTCTCCTTCCCCCCCCCCCTCGAATTTTTAATGTAATGACTTTATTACATCAGCTACATAGGTTTTCAAAACAGAAGGCACCAAGTGTCCACTGCTCTGTCTTAACAATCTTTCCACCCCATAGTTTCTGGTAAGTGCAAAGTAATGCTGATAAAATGGCTCACAATGAGCACGAGTTTAGTGCATATATTTTATGTCACTACCTTCTTCCTCCATTCCTTCAGTCTTCCTACTTTTGGCAACTGCCAGAAACAGGATACAGGCTAAGACTGTTCCTACACAGCACAGCCATTCTCACATTTATTGTCATTCACATGGCAACTTTGGCAACTCAAGACTTGGCTGTTTAACACGTGAACAGCTACTATCAACTAACATGCAGTAATTTGATTGAGAGAGCTCTAATAATCTGCAGTTAGTCATGCTGTAGCCCTGAGCACATGGACCTTACACGATCAATGCAAAGCACTGTTACCACTTTACTAGTAAGCAATATAATATTACAAAACCAGAAGTGGTGAATAATGTCTCTAATCCTCTTACATGAATACAAGTAAAACCAATACTTTTTCTCCTGGCTGTAGTCATAACACAAGACTCTAACTTGACTTTCAGACTCTTAAGGATAACCTGCAGGGCTGGTTGTTAAAAATACATCCTTTTAGTTAGAAAGTGAACTGATTTCTGTATTGTACCTATGGCACAATAGATATGAAAGACAACAGTATTATTGCACAGTTGCTTTTCAGAACAGAACTATATAAATTAAATTAGGAAAATAAAACTTGGTCAGGAATATTTCTGACTTTTTATGTAAAATACTTTCTGGTTTTGTTTGCTTAGGTTATGGGTTCTCAACCTTATCTGAATTTCTGTGGTTATCCTTAATTATAAAGATATGCTGTCATCTTTCCAGGCTTTCTTGTAAATGTCTCTCTTTGATAAGTGATATCAATACTAAGCACCTTGTCACTAATGAATAGCTGTTTCTTCTCTCTCCATCTTTGTCACTTTGACAGCTTCCCACCCGCACACTGTTCAGTGCTCTTCCTACCCATGTGTTTCCTACCCTTTCTTTAAGCAGTCACATTTATTCTTGATAAACTTTCTCATATGAATAAAAAGCATATTCAACTTGTGAGTCAACTTCAGCCTTTGGAACATCAGCTAAAGTGCTCCCAACCACATAAGGTATTACTGAACAATATACATAAACTAGTTATTTTTATATCTTTTATTTTTGTTATCCCCCTTATTTATTGGTGGAAAAATGACAGTTTTTGCTAGAAAAGAACAGACTGAGAATCCTTTTTTAACCCATTGGACTTGACTTGCAACCTTAATTACTACTATAATTTAAATACTAATAGGCAAAAAAACCCGTCTTAGGTTCACAAAGCGCGTGTACACAATGTGATCCAAAAGTATGACATTACGAATAATGGATGCACACAACTTATTTTATCCTTTAATACCTGAAATTTATTGAATTCTAGGGTAAAATATGTCAATGTTTTATAACTATCTAACTCAGAAAATAAATGCTATCAGTGAAATTGCAGCCCACAAAATTTCTACAGTTAAATTCACTGAGACCAGAATTTGACTCTTAAGAAACCACAAATATAATTTTAATGAGCCACAATCTAATCATTCTATAGAAACAGAGTACTGCAAAAACATTTTTTTGTAAACACTGCAACTGAGTCTTCAGTAGTCACAAAAACAGGGTCCTAGTTTCATTTCTAAGCATCACGTTTGATTGTTTATAAATGACAATAAGAAAATAATCTCAAGGAAATTAAATAGTCTTTTTATTGGGCATTATATTATCATTGATTATTTTACAACCAGACACTTAAGATTATACAACCAGTAACTGATTTAGTATGAGGAACAGTTCTGAATTTTTGGGCTTGTATTCTGAAGTAAAAAACAAAGTAAGTAGATAGAGGAAAAAAAATTAATCCAGCAGATTTCTTGTTCTGGTGATAAAGTGTGTTATTTTAACAAGAAAGACAATTTGGCCTTCATGAACTGCAAGCTTAGGCTAAGGATTTTTATAAAACTAAGAGTTGCAGGGTAGAGCAAAGATAAATGAGACTTTGCCCTCAAACAAGAGGGTTTATGTACTTCAGGGTTAAAAAGAAACAAATTTATTCTGTATGAAACCATCTTGACTACACAACCATGCTAAGCGTATGCTTAATGTGGAATGGTGCATATCTTAAATTGCAGTGACTAATTGTGACGCGGTCCTAAAGCACTAGCTTCATTTGTAGTATAGCCACGATTGTGCCCAATTAATATTTTTGTCGCAAGGAATACTGCTGCAAAAGACTGATAGAGAGAAATAATCTGGATGGAAATCAGACAAGACATGGGCAGATTAAGTAGGGTGCCAACATAAAAGAAAAAGGTTCCCCTTCACTGCATTCCCAGTTAGGCTTCAAAATCAGACCTGTCAAATGGGAGAAGTATCAACTGCATAGTTCTCTGCAGCTTAAGAAAGAGATCACAATTGTAAATGATTTTCTCAAAGGAAAGAAGAATATTTTAGTATGGCCCAAAAAGTGTATTTTTGCCTCATGTGCTTTCTCAAAATTGTTTGGGAGGAAATTAAAATATCTTTCACAATGATATCCAGTATAGAAGTTTGATCCACCTTACTTAATTTCAATGAAGTTAAAGTAAACAATGATCTTACAATGGTAAGAATCCAAGAACCTCCCCAGTTCTAACAGTCACACTTCTGACATTTTTCTTAACAAAAATCTCTAACTAGTGAGTTTTTATTTATCCATCAGCATCAAATCACTTGGGGCTATACAAAGAGCTTCTTCAAGGCCCAGAAAAACAACTAAGGCAGTAATTGCATCATCTTTAGACCAAACTTTGCAAATTAACTGTGACTCAAGAGAGCTGTGCACAGGACAGTAACATCAGTCTACAACATTATTCATCATGTTTCTGCTCCATTTGCGTGGGGAGATAAAACCTGAGTTTACCAGCTGTACGTTCTTTTCCCTAAACACTGAACTTTTCCATGGTCCTAAAGCAGAGCTTTAAGGGAATAATCTTGATATCTAACACAATGTTTGATTAGAATTAGAAGTTCAAAAAAGCATGGGAAACAGAAGCCTTTATAGAAGGCAATTTTGCTAGAGCTTAATGCAAAATTCTGAGCATCTCCCTGTTAGTCAGAAACCAGTGCATTTTTAGCTTAGTTCCACTTTCAAAAGTTTCCCAGAAAAATTCTCAAGTACAGAATTACATCTACAGTGCACTTTAACATAGTGGGTTTTGTTATTTGAGATAGTTTTATGTGTCATTTTCATAACCTCTTACCCAGAACATCCTCCTCTTCGCTGTCATCTAAGTCAGTAGTTGCATGCCCAGTGATACAGACGAACAGCAAGATAAAGGTTAAAGATAAGGAACATCCCTTCTTTCTTCCTTTCATCTTTCCTGTATAACATATAAATGACAACATACACTTCAATCAAATTCCTTGTGTGCTCTGCAAAAGTCATTAGCAGAGTACTGCATAGCCATATGGGTAGATATACAAACTGGGAGCTTTGGAAATAATGCGAGTTATGTTAGTATAATTATATTGTAAGCACAATGAAAAACAAGACAAGATTTATAGTTGTGCTCAGCTGATTGCAAGTCTCCTATCCCATCTCCAGTACAGATTAGAGGCACTGCTATTATTTTTATTTTAAGCCACAATTGAAATCACCTCCCAGAATACATAATGATACAAAATTTAACACTTTGTACTTTTAATGTCCTGATCAGTTTTACACTATGTATAGTTGGCTGGCATGTCCAATTTTTTCCAAATAAGTTTTACTCTGTCTGCAGACCCTAGATTCATTGCCACAAACATAGGATTCTATTTTTAACAAATATTTCATCAATKKATAGTTACCAAGTTCCTGGACTTTTGTGTAAGTTGCATTTCACAGGAGTCAGTGAACTTTTTGCAACATGGGCTTCAATGCTTTAAGAAGTATTTGGTAGATCTGGTAGATCCCTTTAATACTGAACACCTCACTTAAGTGCAGAGCTATTATTTTTCACACAGGATCAGTGCAACCATAGTCATTCACACAAAGAAAATACTTTTATTCCACGGCAGCTGGCATGTTCAAGTTGCCAAAGATGAGGTTATGCATGCACATATGAGAGTACCTTTGGAAAACTTTTGCTTTAACTTTTTTAGAAATACATATTTTCCAACTAACTAAAAGTGCCTTAAGGATCTCTTAATTTTAATTAGAGAATAGGCTAAATATCTCCTTTAGCTACCAACAGATAGATTCCCTATAGATAGCCTCTTTTCTTAATGTACGATACTAAACTTTGGCTAATAAATATTAACTTAATAGAAATTAAAGATCTAAGGACTAGGAAGTTCCTAGTCTTCAGACACTGTTTTGTCTTCAGCGTTTTTGTTTACATGCCTGTGAAGATAGCATGTCTGCATCACCTAAAACAGTGAGGGCAGGAGGGCCTATGGGAGGAGGTGAGATGACCTGTCACTGTGCTTAGGATACAGCTTTATAGTAGGAAGGCTAAAGAGATGATGCTGAAGTGGCAGGTGACATTAATAGAAGTCATCTTTAACAGATTAAACTTTTCTCTGAGTGATACATCTTTCTCTATGAAGTTAGAAGTAAATCATAGCTATATCTAGGAGAACACTAGCAAGCAGCAACATCTCAGAAAGGTGAAATTTGCACAAAGAGAGATTAACCGATTTGCCACAGCCACTCTGAACTGTGCCAGAGCCAGAAGGTGCAGTTGTGTCTTCAACACCAAATCAGAGCCAGAATTTTCATTTCTCTTGACAACTTACCAATTTTTCCTTCCTGCATACTCAGTGTTTTCCTAACTTGCAGCATGTGTAGTAAAAAAGAAACACATTCTTAAAAATAAGTCTTGGTGAAATTACAGCCCAGACCATGAGTAGCACTAATTACTTAGATAATTTTTCAAATTGACAATTCCCTTTAGAAGGCTTCAGTATATATTGTAGTTAAAAACACTGAGAGATGTCTTCATTCTTTTTTTTTGTAAAGGAACAGAATTTTGGGATCAAAGGAACTTCTATTTTAGCCTGAAAATATGACAGCATTAATTTTTTTCATCATAATGCTTTCCTGCCAAAATAAAAAAAAGAATGCATTTGTCTTTCATTCCGTTTAAGCTAAATTTTTAAGCTTAATTTCTACATTGACATATAAAATCCTTTATCCAGATAAAGTTTGGCAAAACAGTTCAGATCTCATTTTCTGCTATTAATCATGATTTTTAAACAAACTTTCCTGACATATTATTTTTTACTTCTACGAACAAATTCAGAAATTGTTGCTTTCTACTAGAGATGTAATAACTACTCTTGGAATAGAAACCAACTTGTTACAAATTCTGAAACATTATGTAAACTGAGAAAACATGCAAGAGCTACAAGTGCTCATTTTCAGGTATTTTTCAAAGAAATAAAAGTAGTCGTTATTCATGTTTCTAACTAGAACTCCAGTTTTATATTCCTATACTATTTTACATATTAAAACTTAATCTAAGAAGGTATTATTTTCCCCCTTTCCCCAGCAACAAATTTCTAGTGATCTGTTTGCTCCATTCAGAGTGAATAATCCATAAATAATTTTTCCCCAACCTCTTTACTGGAGGAATTACTTATGGGCCGCCTGGCTGACCACAGGATATCCCTACAATATCGCTAAAACACAGAGAAAAAAACATGGCTCTGTGCTATGGATTTATCAGTTATCAGTTCACTCTAACATGCCAGACGTTTAGACTTAATTACATTCATTAATGCTACTGTCTACACTTACTTGTGTACCCCATCGGCTCTCATTTGCCTTACTTTCTTGTGAGTCTGTTTGGAAGTCTCTTGTTTATATGTGATAATTATATGCTAGTTAATTATTTCCATTTTCTAATGCCATCCTCCTCCCAGCTGTTGTCCCAATGTTATCTCATCACTGACTTTTTAAAATATTACACCATTAAAGGAAAGGAAGAGTCTTTACTGAAATACTCATTGCTATCCACTGAATACTTTTGAGTTACAGCACCTGACATTAGCATTAGCATGCTCTCTTTTTCAGATATTCTCAGCATTTCTTGTCATTATTCAGGTAATTTTCAGGTTTTCCAATCAATCAAAGAACAGATATTCCCTCTCCATTTTTTTCTGAGTACAGTACATACTATAACTTAAACTGAAAGCAAAGTAACTGTTCCAGACCAAGGGCAATGGCCAACCTTGACATTACTGTCACAGCTTCAGGAAGTTTGCCCTGATTTTGATCAGCTTCTGTGAAAGAGGATGAAGTTTAATGCCAAAAGATCCACAGAAATAGATCTCTTTATACACTACCTGGCAAAAATAGTGTCTTAGACTTCAGATGCTAGAAATAAATCACATATATAATAAGCAAAGCTTTTAACATATCAAAATAGTACCATGTAAGAGTATGACACAAATCCAAAATAAACCACAAAAACATCTTAAAAAGGAGTTCTATTGACTATTATTTCTGCACAAAGTGAAGAGAGGTAACAATGTGTCTTTTCGGTTTTCATAGTCCATTCTATGACTGCTAGAAACAGACTACCTCTTATGATGCATTTGGCCTAATACCAGAATTTCTTCCATGCAAAGCTTTGTGGTACATGGCCTTGGAAGAATTTTACTTTTTTATCCAAAGGTTAGAGAAATAGTTACAGCAAATCTTTTTATTCACCCCTGATAAAAAGTCCAGTCATGCTTTAAAAGAGGAACAAAATAACTCTGTACAAGGTAACCTGAAGTTGTCTAAGATTGTCTTTATGATTTGAGAGACATCTGCGTTATGAGGTTAGTTTGACACTAACTAAAATTAAGATAAATCCACAACTAAGAAAATTTGTATAGGGAGAAATATTAAGCAAAAAATTTCAAACAACTGCACAAGAATAAGTACTTAGCGTTATGATGTAAATAAAGGTGGTGATAGTTTGACATCATCTAGCCTGAATAAAAGCAGAAATACAATCAAATATTCAGATTTGATACTTAGATGGATAGTAATAATGGATCCTAAACTTTCACACTTTGCCTGGCTGCTGTGAGTTCATGGGAATGAAAAATTACAAAATACACTTTCAATTTTAGTTTTTGAAATGACATGGGAAAGGGTAATTTTCTAAGTACATTGTTTTCCTTACAAGTTTTAATTTGTAATCATTGGCACAGTTGTGACCCTTCATGAAGGAACTTGCAAATTATTCCCAACCTCAGTTGCCCATGGATTAACTCCAAGTTTGCCCCTGGGCTCTCAGTTTTTATATTTGAGTTTTTCCAAACACAATGGCAAAACTCTCACTAGTTCAGAAAAATTCTATTTGAATTTGCTTTTGGATCACTCAACTTGAGGCCTTGGTTCCTTCTGCAGAGTATAGATTTAGATTGCAAAATTTAGTAATCCATTTTTACTTAGTCGTCCAATATTCCCAAAAGCCTGTTCCCAAATAGAAGAAAAATATAGGAATCAATCAGCCAGAAATGGAAATCCTCAATAAGTTTCTATTTTTAATTTGTAGATGACTCTTTAAAATAGAATTTTGTACATCATGAGCTACCGTATATAATTGTCACTATGTGATTATGAGTATAAATTAGTGCATTTGTACAGAGAGCAAAAATCTCACCAGGGTATAGTATTTCTATTCTTCCACTCAACTCCTACATTTCCCTGAAAAGCGTCTCTTGTGAAAAGTAAGGCTTCCTGATGCTTGGGCAATGTCCCAAGAGGAAAAATTTAGGCTGTATAACTGCATATCTGCCTTACTGCAAAGTCTACTGACCAAACATAATCTCCCTTATCTTCTTGCTAACCTTCCCCCAAGGTCACACATTCCCAGAACATTGTGTCAGGTATGGGTGGAGGTGGGATGAAGGGGGTGAAGGTTTTAGTACTGAAAGGCTTAAATCCTTCTGTAGCTTAATTATTTCTTATAATTCCTAAAGGAAGAGTGAAATCCAAGATCAAAGTGAACTTGGCACTGCTTTTTCAATTAAAAAACCCAAACCCTCTAGAAAAGTCCAAGTTTTCTGATTTAATGTTCAGCTGCCCAGTAACAGAACTTTAAAGCTGTAAGCCTCTTATGATACTGATTTTATTTCCTTTTCTAATGCATTCTGTTTATTTTTTATTGTATTTATATGGAAAGCACAATTCAAAATACTTTATCTATGACATTTGGCTCAGTAAAATATCAAATGCACAGATTTGTGAAGGACTGTCTGTCATGGGAAAGATAGGAAATGTTTTGAGTTTAAATAATTCATGTTAAATGGTTTAATTATTTAGGCCAAATTCTGAAAATCTCTGGGAGTAAATATAGCCCCTTACTCCAGAAGGGTTCCAATTCAGGACAGCCAGGAATCAGTCCAACATTAATATCAGCTTTTCTCTACATCGAAGTGTCATTAATGCAATTTTCATAAATTCCTAAGACATTTCCTTAGGAACTGGCACTCTACTGCTCCCAAACTAACTACCTTTTGAATGAGGCATTTTTGTATCTATAATAGACAACATCTAAGTTACTTGACAAAGGGGATCAAAGGTCTATGGGTAATAATTGACAGGGATTTATCTACTGCTTTAATTAAATGCCTTCATTTGTGAATAATGCCATTAGCTTCCCTCAAGCTGGAATACAGGTAGACAAAGCAGACCACAAGCAATCAAGGAAGTTCCCAGTAATAGATCCTTATTACCTAGTCTTATAACCAGGCTTTTTTTATCCTGCCACCTAAACACAGAAATATGTGAAAGCTCTCAAGACTTTTTTTGCTAAAGACAGACAAGTATAAAACTCGGTGTGTTCTCCGTGCAGTTTGCAGCCTCTGGAGTCAGATCTTTTATGTATATATGTGTGTGTGTGCACACACACACACGCACACTTAGCAGTCTCTTCAACACCAATTTCTATAGTTACCAGAATGTTTAGAAGCAAACATTTCTTCAGCATGGTATTCATCTCTAACTAGCTAACTGGAAAAGGCAAAATAAAAAGCTAGCATTTCCGGTAGTAGCCAAAACCAGACAGCTTTAGAAAATGGCATAAAGTGACATTGTAATGACTGTAAAAGTGACTCATTCACACTGACAGCCCAGGAAATGGAAGCACACACACACAAAAAAAGTGGGGGCAAAGGATATAAGTCAATAGAGGAATGAATAGCAGGAGATAGGACATGCATAGTCAGAGGTTGAATTTAGCACAGCCTAAAATTAAAGATAAAAAGGACTAATTAGACAGGATTATAGCACCTCTGATATCAAAGCAGACCTTTTTCAGTTCACTATATTTCACAGGCATTATATTTGCCCTATAATATCTTGTACTACCTACTAGGACTTGTATGACAGAGATTTAATTAGACTCTACCTGTAGCATTGTCTCCCAGCTGGCAGTCAGTGAGTTCCCTTAAAAAGTATTTTATTACATGTGCTATTTTGCAGCTGTTTGAAGCATCATGTTTTCTCATTTACTTTGGAGTAAGTATGAAGAATGTAGTATGAATTCTATCACCTACTGCTCTGATGTAAACTGAACAAAGAATGATGATACATGCCCTAGTTTTGTAAGTCCCAGAGTCAGTGCTGGTCTCTCATTCAAACTGGCTTCTGCCAGAGCAAAGCCTTGCAGTGTCACAGTAACTTAATAAAAAGGGAGGGAGTCTACTGTGGATCATCAGCACGCAAACATTACTGATTGAAAGCACGAGCTACAGAAATTCCACCTCCCCCTCAACTTATCTCCCTCCTGTGCCATGCAGTAGCAGCCCTAACAGTTTGTATCAGTCCTGAGACCAGAGACTTGATCAGATTCCTCCAAGAACATCAAAATTCCTTCTTGATATGAACGAGGATTTGGGGGGGTTACCTACCTTCCATCATTTAACATAAATGTTGACTTGCTGCTGCACAATTCCAGCCTCTTAAATTCCCAGGTGAAAACTGGGAAGTGAAGTGAAAACTGGGAAGTGAAAATTTAGAAGAACAAACCCACTTTGGTTCTGTTTGCATTGAGGTTGTAAATGCTGCTTTGCAAACACAACTGATAAACTAATTGAAAAGAAAACCTTGATATGTTTTGAAATTGAAACAAAAAAAAMCCCAAATTAATAAGCCTACCACAAGAACACCCTTCTTATTTCACATAACTGTAGACCTCTCTTGCCTTTTCACTTTCCTTTGTCAACTCCTTTCACTTGTGCTTTCAAACTGTTTTCTATTTTCCCAGCTTAGCTCCAGGACCTATTTATTCCCTTCTCCTAGTCAGCTCACACCTGGCACCGGGTACTTTTGCCATCCTGTCTCCACTCAACTTCTCTTGTGACACAGCTCCGGACCCTAATTTCCTCCTCCATTGAGTTCTCCTCCTCATCTGTCTCAGTCTGGGCCTCATATCCATGATATCAATCACCCAAGAGCTGGGAGCTGGATATATTCTGGAAGGCAGAGAGATGGTGAGCATATGCCTTGGCAAAAGTAGCCTGCAAGTAATTTTCCTAACTCCCTGATAGTGCAGTGCAGAGCACCTGATGCAACAGTCCAAGTGAATTATAAACTCTGAAATTAAGAGTGATTTTTAAAAATAGCTGTACCTGTCACAGGAACACTGCATTTGCCTACATCAAATCATAGAACTACTAGTGATACCTTTATGGAGAATGACGAATGATTTTGTGGCTACTTCTACTAGCCATAGGGAAAAAAATCCAAAATAAAACACATGGCACAGGACCCAACATTATGAGCTTATCATAAAGGACACACTGAGAACATTATTTGAATTTCAGTTTCCACCTCACAGAAGACTGATTCAAACAGAAATAAAGAAATAAGCCAGTTATTTATTTGGATGTGGCAACTGCATCTATCTGACATGCCACATCCCAATCTGAGGTAAATCTCTACTCCACATATACAGCCTGTTTTCATTGTGATGTAGCTTTCAACAAGGAAAGGAAATATTCTTTTGCTCCTACCAAAATATTTCTTAAATGTAGACTAAACCAAATTACTAGTTTACATAAGTTCACAAATCTTAAAAAACAAAACACCAAACCCACCACACTCAAACCTGTACTACTTCGACAGAAACTACCTGTTTGTAGCAAAAATATAGGTCTCATAATCCTATTTTCAAACAGGGAATGCCTTCAGCATCCTAATAATAGCTACTCTCACAGCACAAAAGCCACTAGCAAAACAGGCAAGCAGCAATATTAGTTATGGTTTTAGGAACACAGCATGGCAGTCCCAACATTAGCATTATAAAGCCTCTAGACTGTTTTTTTCTAGCAGTTTGGACTGGAAAAGTATAGTGTATGTTTTCAAATCTCAGCTGTGCTTACTGATAAATAGTCATGTATTTAGAGGTCAGTTAACTTACCACAACCTTCTTTTCTAATGGAGAGACTAATTTCAGTGCTGTATATTTGTTATCAACCCAGTTGGGTGTAATTTCACATTGTACACACTACAGAAACACAACTACTCGATTTCACTAAAGTGAAGCTGCCAGTTACTGCAAATATAACAGGCAGGCATAGGAGGAAACTACCTGCCACACTCATACCTCTCTTGACTGATTTTGACCATATCTTACTATTAACCTTTTGTAATCTCATCATCACATAGATTACATTTTGCACACACACCAAAAATCAAAATACAAGTTTCCTTGCTTTATCAAGCAAGTTTAGCTCACCCTGTCTATCTTCCCAGCTGGAGACACCACATAAATTTTTACTGCAATGGATGCACAAGCTTTGGATCATCACACAGGTCAGAAATGCTGTAATTGTCATCAGTGGGAATGCCCCCAGATTCAGACTGCTTCAGATTATCACTCTACAAATACTTAAAACCAACATAAAATAACACTGCCATAGAAAAGAAAGGGTCACATTCCCTTCATCTCCCACCATAGTATAGATAGTGCTGCTTATTCTGGTGGCAGTGCCAGCTTCTGTGGAGCTAGAACATTCATCAGATGAGTCTCAGAGCACAGAAAACTTCAGCCTCATCTTTCTACACTACCTGTTCTCTGACTGATGAAAGCATAAATCATTGTCCAGGACCTCATTATGTTAAAGACTGTACAAATATAGAGGAAAAAGATTGCTTCTCGGCCAAAGTAGAAGATGTTTACAGAAAATGCTAATACACTTCTGCAGACCTTTCTGTCACTTTGATAAAAACTGGACCAGCTAAGTATTTCCTTCATATAATACTTGTATTTCTAATTTACTTGCTGCAATTGCCATTTTCAATATAAGTGTTTTAAAATCGGTTCTTTTGGAATGCTCTATTTTCTGGAAGAAGGTTGAACTTTCTTGTGTTTAGATCATATCCTGGGCCAACATGTTCAAATGCCTAGTTTTATTTTTTCACTAAACAGTAAATCAAATTAACCAGTTAACTTCAGAGGTATACTCGGTTATGAACGGCACATGTCAGGGAAGATGGCAACAACACTAGAGATAGAAAATGAACAGCTGYATTAACAGCAACAGGAAATAATTAAGGAAACCGAACAAAGGAGTTATGAGAGAAAATTAAAAGGACTAAAAATAAGTCTATTTTGCTGTGAAATAACTATGAGAGGAAACAAATTATACAATTCCCCATATGGTTTTGCTTCATTCTGTCCCCAGGCGTACTCTGTCCCTATTGTAAAGTAAAAACAGTTCCATAAGAGAAACACACAGAAGTAGGTAATTTGTCCCTGTTTTTTAAGACAGCTCTCCCTGGTTTCAGTGTGAAGAACAGCTTTAGATATCAAGATCCCATCTTCAATCCTTACCAAAACATCTATCCAGTTCTGGTTTCTTTAGGAACTGTCAGCTTCTCCTAGTTCTTAGAGAGAAAATATCACTGTTCAGAATGTAGCCCAAACAAGGAGCAATAGAAAGTACTGGAATTAGACAGATTTTAAACAGTTTGCTCCAAAATTGTGAGATATGAGAGTCACATAATTCTTGAGGCTCCTAAGCTCTACTGATGTCTATTTTTTTATTTTAAAATTTCTTTTCTTGTTCCTATACACATGCTCTGACTCYCTCTGGCAGACATTCTCAGAACATACTGAATGCATACCAACAAAATCATGATAGTTACAAAGCACTTCAAGCAGCTACCACTTTATTTTAAAATGTAGAAGAGAGTTATTGCCAGAATCACCTTTTAAAAGTAAATGTAGGTGCTGAAGCTTCCCAGAATGTGAAAGACGGTGTCAATGTCTCTTTTTTTCCAGAGGAGATTTAATATTCACGTTTCCAGAAACTGTCCTAATTGCACTGATATATCCGTGAGAGCAATCTGTGTTCTCTGCCCTAAAAGTAAGTCAAGATCCACAGAGTCAGACAAATAGCTGAAAGGGTATCCGTGCCCTTCTACTGGAGAACAGAAAATTTGAATGCAAGTATCTGCTCCTGTTTATGCACTTAACTTGGAAGGGTTATTGGAGAAACATATAAACAGTCCTTGAAGCTAGATCTGGAATCCAGTAACTCTCCACTCTGACTGTGAGTCTGGCCTAGCTAGAGGTGAGATTTCAAACTCACTAAAGGCTCTGGACATGTCCACTGAAAGCCAATTAGGAAGCTTGTTCTTTTACACTTTTGCTTTGTTTCCTAGACACACTATATCTTGGGCCACTTTTCCCCACTCTCTTAAAATTTCCTCTCTGACAGAAACTCTGCCTCCTTTTTGTACACTCTCCCTTATTGCCCTTTAGATCTGACACTAAACCCTAAAATAGGTAACAACAATTTATAAGTTTTTACCATTAGGCTTTCAAAATTAACTCTCCGATGAGATTAAAGATAGATAAATTCAATGCCATTAATTGTTCTATCTGTCCTGAGTCAAGAAGATCATAAAACTTTAGCTTACRGTTATACTACATTTAGAATATTAGCTAGATGAGTTTTCATTAGCAGTATTACTAAATGTGGGCACTGCACTTTAAAGGTCATATAACTACACTGGACAGTTGAAATGCATTAAATCTCCGGATTGCAAACTATGCCATGCACAATGTAAGGATAAACATAAAGATTACTGAAAGTCAATTTAAAGCACACTTGGAGATTCTCCAGCATAAAAGTTATAAAAATTTTAAAGATACGGATTTATCAACCAACTGCCCACATGACTACTTTTTAATGAACCCTTTCATGTGGGACGTATTTGACAGGAGAAAAGGCTGGAGAAGAATGTGTTTTTATCACCTTTACCTCCTCAATATTGCTCTAATTATGTGCATTACATACAAAGTAAACTTGATTACAATTCTCAAATTCATCTTAAACTAATAATCCAAATTAATTTACTGTGGATATAGATACTTGCTGCCTTCACAGACAATCACAAACTCTCTCCTAGTAGAATTAAAGAATGAGCAGAAGATTACAAAGGGAAAAGGCTGACAATTTTTCCCAAGTAGGTGCCTAGCAATTCCTACAGCATGCTTTTGCTGTTCATATCTATACTGACAGCTGGACTTCCTGTCTTTGGGTCTGTCCGTAAGACATTCAGGAAGGAAGGTTTATATCTTTACATGTTTTCCATGAACTACTTTGATGACTAATTTCTAGAGTACTGAGTCACATTGACCTTTCACATACTCCCCCCCCATCCAAATTGTTATTGTTCTCCCTACTCCACTTTTCCCAGTTACATGCCTTTTCCTCATTTAAATTGTATTTAGATTTTCTAAAAGTTATTTAAATTTTTGCCTTTTTTTTTTTTTTTTAAATACAAGCTAGTATCACTGTTTTTCATTACACAGTTACTGAAAATGAAGTTTATGTCAATTCTTCCAAGTAAAATATTACAAAAATCACCAATAATATTCTGGATTTTCGGGGGTGGGGGGTGGGAGAGCAGTGTTTTTTTGTTACATTGGCACCACTGTAAGCCTCATTCACTACCCCTCCTCATTGTTCAAGYGTTTTTAGTTTCTAGAGAATTTCAATATACATTGTGAGTGAAACTGGCTTATAGTAGCATCAGCTTAATTTGTTTCTCCTAAAATGTTCCTGTACTTCTCAAAATACTAATTGCTTCAAATGTTACATGCCTTAGAAGGATTTGAAATAGCCTGGCAGACCACTCTGCCTGAATCAAGCCTCCCATGGATCTACTGTAGTGGAGAAATTGTTTTAAAAAACAAGAGCTTTTTTTCAAACTCCAGCTATTGATGAAAATTAACACATTCACCTTCAGGATGGCTTTTGTTCAAAGAACTGTCTTGGAGCTCAAAATACCTTAGTCTGACATTCTGACAACCAAAGATTAGTTGCATTAGTAATCATAAAAGTATAYTAATTGTCCTACTGTTTCAAATTTACAGAGAAAAAAAGTCTCCCTTTTCACAGCACTCATTGCTGGACTTTGAATCTAAACATCTGACTACTGCATCTACCACATTCTAAAGAAAACAAGTAGATACTCCTTTCTGCCAGCTAAAGAAAAAAAGATCTCTCATGTAAAACTGAAAGTCTGTTACAAAGTACTCACCAAACTCCTAGCAACAGTTCTTGAAGAAAGAAAGAAAGAATTCCTGAATCAGTGCTGAATGATCCTCCCCTACTAATTCACGTTGAAGGGGTGTGGTGTAAAGCCACAAAGGCAGGATTGCAACCTGATCTTCCTAACCCACAGGCAGGAGCCTGGTCTAATCAGCTACTCGTTGTTCTTGCTTTTTGTAGAGCACATGGGTTCGCTCTGGGTAGAAGTCAGAGATCTGCAGCAGAGGCAGGGACGCTTCCTGTTTAAAGTTTTCAGATCTGCCTGCAATTTAGAGCAACTGTTTTCTAAACAGCACTAGCTAAAATGAAATGCACTTTTAAAGATGAGAGACAGTCTGTAGAGTATTCTATTTATTGTACTTTGCAGGCTTTGATATGGCTCATGAGGATGCCATATTCACTGCCTATTTAAGAGAGATATGTTGTAGTTTACTGTTGGTTTTTTTTGTCTGTTTGTTTTTAAATAAAGCAATGCTCTTCACTCTAGATCCGGGCTGCATTCATCACAGTATCTGGAGCTGTACTACAAAGACTATTCTGCCTTCAGCTAGAACATACCATCTATTTACAAATCACACTAGTATGTGCTAAAACTAAAGTTAAGCATCATTAAGAGTACCATGGCTGAAGACAGGGATGGGGACTCTAGTTGTAAGACTGAGACCTTGTAACTTGCGGATGTAGAGACAGATGACCAGAATCCTAGTCCTGGACACACAGGATGAGAATTTCCCAGATAATGAATTAAACAGCAACAGAGACAGAAGTAACATCTGAAGAACAGTAACTTACACAGTTAGTAGCTGTAACTAATTGCCATTATTTCAGGGAAAAGACAAACAGGTGAGTTAGATCACTTTCACTGAAGATTTATATTCATCTTCATCACCATCCTGAAACAGATTAGAAATTTTTCATAGTCAGTTAACAGATTAACTATCTCTGACACATACAGAAGTGCTCCTGCTAGCTTCTTAGATCTCCTGCATGTTGTTCTTGACTGTAAGAATGTCTGTAATACTTTTCAGGGTAAAGTCAGTAGTTAGCTGAGTCTACTGACTATTAACTGGGTCAATAATCAAATGGATTAACTGTTCTGAAATGGACTAGAAGCACTCACAAAGTAAAGGGGCAGTTTAATTGCTGGGGSTGGGAGTCTACCATGCAGTTACTAATTACCAATTCCTAGCTCAGATAAAGCGAGGAGCAATCCAGCTCAGGAGAAGTCGGTTAAATGGAAATGGTCAGTCTGTCATTTGTGTGACACCAAGCCACTGAAAAACATATTTTGGGGGCCCATGAGTTAAGAATTGGTATCTGGCAGTGCTATCCATAAATCTCTTTAAGGGTCACAAGTATGACAGTCCAAAACAGATGCACTAAATTGACATGATGATTTAAAGAAATCTCAGTTTGTACATTTGTAATAGAAACAAAACCAACTAGATTTCAAAAAAATGAAATACTTCTTCATTTTTCTTTTCTTAAAATGCATCTATGTGGATGAACAGAGATAGTTTCAAATTTGCTCCACTCTACAAGGCATTTACAGAGGAGCTGCTTTACTTTTAAGTCATACCGGATACTGAATGGTCTGAATTTACCAGTCCATGAAAACATATTCCTAATCTAGGGACTCGATCTGGTCAAAACTTCAAGTGGACTTTTTTGGTTTTAATGAGAAATATATATTTTTTAAAAACAAACATTCAAAAAAGAATTTTCAAAGTTTGTGTCATAACGTGTTAGCATCATTCCTTCTTTTCCTGCAAAATCTCACTCAAGTCACTCGGATTTGATGTGCAAAATAATAAATAATTCTGAAAGAAATAGTCCACACAGCCATGAAAAACAAGAAAATGCTAGTCTTAAAACACATTTTGTCTTCTTATGGTCAAATAAGTTGAGAATCACATATAATGAAAAGCATTTTGGGGGACATATAGGAGAATGAAACCCCTTATTTTAATTATAAGTTAGATTGAGAAATCTTTGGTAAATAATACAACAGGATGAGAGTAAAAATACCAGCATGTGTATGAAGAGCACATATCCAAAAGAAGAATTCAAAGGAAACAGTATTTCATTTTAAGATTAATATTTTTGCTTTCTATCCTGTTCATGTCTCTCCAGTTCCCATGTGCAGTCCTCCTAATTTAGTTGTCAGGAGGGTCTCTGGACTCCTTTGCATTGTAACTATAACATAAAAAGCTTCAGCTGAAACTGGAATCAGACTTTGAAGATGGAAACAAAACTGTTTTGAACCTTCAGTGGGATCAAAGAATTCCATTCATCTATGACCTGGGCTAGACAATCACACTAACCTCTGGCTTGCCCTGAAACCTGCTGATAGCTTAAGACAGTTGTCAACAGGTCCACAGTGGAAAAAGTCCCTACAATTCTAAAATATTTTTTTTATTCCTTTTTAGAAGTAGCTTTTGAGATAAGCAAGATGAAATCTGTGAGCTCTAAAACTAGTCACTGAAAAGCACTTTTCTAAGGTCCTATGGAAGTCTAGAAATCTCTCAAAAAGTAAAACTTGCACATCACAGAACTCACCGACCTAGCTTCTCCTTAAGAGATCACTTAACTGTGGTTACTTTTTTTAAGCTTTGYTGCTGTTCTGAAGAACCCAAGAATCCTTACTTAGGGAATTTCTAACCTTGGAGTATGTGACATTATCATTATGTTCTTTCTTCATGTTTATTTACAGCATGTGCTACATGAATCAATTGCCATACAAAGATTACAATTTGGAAGATCACCATTTCACATGACTTCTGAGGTCAACCCACAGAGGGAAGCTCTGGCCAGTTTTGCAATAGTAGGAACTGTACACGTTATTGAATCAGTGTGAGAAAAGACCATTTACAGTACATGCATCAGCAGGCTAGCTACCAAATTCTGCTTGCTTTTCACAGATTACACTGGCAGGCAGCAGGGCCAGTACAAGCCTAATATTCCAGCCCCCTTTACAAGCTGCTTTCTGCTGGCCTATTTTGAAATTACTTGGGTTTGACAGTCAAAGGAAAGTCCAGAGATCATTTATATGAGTCTTCTCCTATAGCCAGGATAGCTTTACTCAGGGATTACAACCCCAGAACATCATAGATTGGAGAGGGGCAGAGAAGGCCCAGCAGGAAGGTCTGAAGGTTAGTAGACAAGACCGGTGCTACTGAATGTATTCCAGATCATTCACATCTCTGAGAACTTCCATAAAGAAGTTTGACACGAGCACAGTTTATACTGCATTTTGATCAAAAAAAAATTTGACTTACAGCTCCATTTTTCATTACCTTTATGCCTCACTATGTATCAGTAAACAGATATATGCAAAAGTACAGCTAAAGTAAACTAAAACAGAGATGCTATAAAAAAATGCCTTGTACAGATTCTTGGAATACTCAAAGGTAGCTTGGCTCTGGAGAGTTCAAAGCTGAGATGATTAGATTTTAGCCTTCTGACAGTGCACAGAATTGCTACCCACAAATTGGGAGATCAGGGAATATAAAAAAAAATGGGGGAAACTTTATGTGAGAGGTCAGTGTCATTACAAACCTGATGAACAGACACTGCTTGAAAAGGCACACTGGCTACCATCTGAACACAGGAAAAATCTTTCAACTCCAGGTTCTCAACTGGTAGCTCTCACTATGGACCTCTTTCTGGTGACAGCTCCGCTTTTTCCAACAGCAAAAACAGGAGAGAATGTGCTATCTATCCCAGAATACCCCCTAGCTGAGAGCTCTGTCTTGACTAATGGTCTGCAGAAGGTAGGCAAGGATAACAATCCTAATGGTAAAAGTCTTAGGATTTGAAAAATACTTACAACCTGCAGGTCAAAAATGACTGAGTCTTTCTTGAGTCACACCAGTGACTTCAGGTCAGATACTCCATCCTCCTCTCTCCATCATCTGCCATGGTACTACCACAGCCTATGTTTCCACCTCAGTGTGGCAAGCTATTACTGGTTTTACACTGGAAGTATTGTTAGTACCAGGAAGACATCAGGAAAATGGAAGACAAGGGCTAATAACTAACCTAATAGCTTCAGAGGACTGGGGCAGTGTCTCTGTATTCTGGAATGTCTTTCATCGTTTTGGGTTGGTGGTCATGCCAAGACTGAAAGGGATGGAGGGAAAGACAGTGAACTTCAAACTCAAATTCCTCTATACTGTGCTCTTTATTTGTACAAGGTGGATGGGCTTTAGCAGAATATGTTATACTTAACCATAGTGCTAAATATATGGTGTTCAGAAATTAAAATGATGTGCAAATGTCCAATCTTGTTATTGTTTTACTGTACCAGAACAGAGATAAAGCAGCACAAAACTATATGAAAAGTTTTGTGTGTGCATATATAAGATTTTTTTTTTTTTTTTGAGCTCTATTATCCCTGAAGCAAGATCTACTACATAACACAGTTGGAAAAACACAAAAGCATTTGCTTACACAAGCTGTTCTTCAGGTGGTAACACAAATGCCTCTCTCAGGGAGGGTGTGACATTGCCTGGTCTTTAACATAGATCATTGTGATGTTTTGTTGCCCCCTAGTGATACCACTTCATTTTTCCACTGCTTAGTTCTTTAAAAATTTTCATAGAGCAAGAGCTTCCTGTCTCCTGCCTTCAACAAACTACACCATAACTTAATATTTCTACTTGGTACTTGAATTGGATGAAAAAGTATGGGTATTTCTGAATCCTCATAAGGAACTAGATAGCAAGCTTATGGGAAAAATACCACTAGCATAGTTGGCTTGCCCCAGTGAGTTTAAAGTCAGAGCTAAGATGTAGCAGTCACTGTCACCACACAGGGCAAAAGCTCCCAAGGGCCTTTTCCTCAGCGCAGACACTAATCATCTTACACAGTGCAAGGTTGTTTCTCTTGTAGAATTTCTGAAAGCACTGAAAGTTGCTGTTTCCCATGTACAATGGCACACACACAGCAAACACTTACAGGAGGGGACAGTCAGCTACCTATCACAGACTCCACATTTGCATTATTAGTAGTCAGTTTTGTAGTTAAGTGTTATATTATCTTAAAATTAGCTGACCTTTTTCAGGCCACTGAAGTATATGACTGCTTTTCCAGCTGAGGTCATCTACATGTTGATGACATACAACTTCAAAACCCCAGCCAGGTTGTAAAAGAGGAACTTAAGATAAGTTCCTTTTAGTAACACTTTTGCAAATGGCTCTATTACTGTTTAATATTATATCTGTTGTATTATTTTTATTGTGGTCTTTATAGCATTTAATATCTAAAACCCACCTAAAAATACATGAAAGGAAGTGAAAGTGAAGGATCTTCTCCAGTGAAAGGAAGATCAGAACCCAGCAGCTGGCCCTTGAAAACCTGTCTCTATAATACACTCCTCTTTTCCCCCTTATTGTTCTTCTGTCCTGTAACTTCCTGTTCTTATATAAAAACCATGGCTATCTCAAGTGTTTTCTACAGACTGAAATTAGAATGAACAGAGATGGTGACCATTGTTGCTGATAGCAGAATATGGAGATAGTACAATGAGGAAACTCTAGACAGGCTTTCTTTCTGTCCTCACTTCAAAGGTAGAAGGCATGTTACTGAAGTTGACTGATGGAAATGTAGGAACAATTTTAAAGGGGAGAGAATCTTCAAGTTTCTCAGGCTTTACACCCACACTTATTTTATCACAGATGTCTTAGGGTTTTCTGCTTTGAAAGTAAACATTTAGCAACGCGAGCAAGGGTAAGTTGGATAAGTGGATTATCCTAATTTGGTTTTGTTTTTAGGGGTGAGAAGAGGAAAGGAAGCAATGATGGATGAGAGGAAACTGATTATCAGATCAATTTCTTACTGGTTGAAAAGTTTCCCTAGCTGAACTACCAAATCTGTTTGAGAAGAAGCAAGGAATACATTCAGCATCTGCCTTTCTGATTTCCAAGCCCAGTTGTCTTATATTGAGCAACTGGTTCTCTTGAAATTAAACTTCTGTTTTGCCCAGCAAAACTACACTGGTTCTGCAGTCAGCTGATGCCACTGTGCTTGCTCCTGGAAAAAGTTTCTTGTTTTGTGTTCTTAAGTTATCCTTCCATCATATCCAGGACTAAAAAAAAGTCCTTCTTTTGTTTTAAAAATTATTCTTTTCTTTAAGCTGAACACTGTTTATCTTCTTCTATCCTACAGAAATCTAGTATTGGCATAGTAGCAGAATATAACATTACTTTGTAGATACCAGATTAAGGGGGTTTAAATACACTGTATTTTTAGTAATTTGAAAACTGCTTAAAACAAGCAGGGAGAAGCAATGCAACTGTGACTAAGACTTAAATTTTTGTTCTTTTCCTGGTATCACTAGTCAAACCGTTGCCTCTTGCAAAAGGACAGATGTGACAAACTTTCACATTTCTTGATTTAAGCTGGGTAGTTGTTTCCTTTACAATTCTTTTAAAAGTATTACTAATATAAAGCTGCTTTTCAAGAAAAAAAAAATCAACTTCGAAACAAAAAGGCAATATTGAAACAAAAAGCTTTCGCCTGGAAACCTTGAGCTGAATCAGAGCTCTTGTTCAACTACTACTTCATTAGAATCCATTTTATGATAAACTACCTATACTTATACAATGCACTGCCTCACGAGTGTTGGTCCCTCAGTCTATTTAGTGAGCTGGGTCTGCTTGTGGACCACACTTCTGATGAATGCAGCATGTGTCCCATTGTTTTGAGCTGAAAGGTGTATCATGATAAATTTACTTCCGCACTACTCTAGAAATTACATATATGTCCTTTTAATACATTTTTTCAAATTTCCCATTCTTTCAGTCCATACCATTTTAAAAACAAATTGAGAGTAAGTCTGTTATATTCCACTTCCCAGTAATTTGAGGCAGAGGCCTAGAACAAATATTGCATCTAGAGCAAGTAGACACATCATGATTTCCATTTCATGAACTTGTAAGCTCGTTCTTAAAACTATGCTTTTAGTTTTTAATCAGTTTTTCTGTGCATTTCTTTTTGCTTATGAGCTTACATAACTCATACTTATTTCTTCATTCATCAATTTCTTAACAGTAGAAAAAGTGGGCAACTTGGAGCATGCTTTGTAGTTGAAAACCTAATGAATTAGTTCCTATTACTACCTTTTTGAAAAGCACAGAGATAAGCTACTTCTACAGTACAATTACAATAATCAGAAAGTATGGAACATATCATGTAACATTTTGAATAATGTGGAGATTTCAAGACTCAGTTTCAATGAAAAAACTTTTGGATAACTGAGGAAGTAGGGGATCAGGTCAGTACCAGATGTCACTAATTTTTAGAGCCAGAAGCTATATGAGGTTTGAATTTCATTATAAAACTCACACTGACTTCAACCAAAACAGAATAAGGGACTTCTCACATAAAAGGGAGGTAAGCATTTTGTCACCTTCCCTACGCAAGGAAGGTTTCTTAATTCTTTTTGGTCTTTTTATTTCATTAATTGGACAAAAATTCAAAGAACTTTGCATAATACAGCTATATTTAGATCTGAGGTAGATCATATCTGAAGCAAAATATAATAGAAGTACTACATACTGAATTCTGTTGTTATTGTCAAATAATAAAAAAGGGTATGAAATGCTGCATACTCTTGTTAAACAAATTGCCTCAATGGACAAAGCATTTGTTTTAAAATAATTTATTCCCCACTTGGCTCAGCAAATGTCTAATTCTGAAACAGATATGTGTTAATTAAACAACTATATAATTTTTCTAGATTAGCTATTTATCATGTTTTGCATTCTCACACAATGTCTGTTTATCCTCTCAATGAGTCCAGCGCTTCACTAAGGATCTTAGTAAAAAGCCTTCCTTACCATCCATATCCTTTAGCATTCATTCCAAATGTAGATAAGTCTAGAAGTAACTGGCTTAGTCACTGGATGTCACTGTTGCACTAAACTTAGGTATTTTATCTGGAAACAGAAGGCAAGTATACTTGTATGTATTTTATTCCTTCATTATTATTAAAGGGTTGCATTCCTGCTCAGGTTGAAGTCAGTGTGAGTTTTATTATAGGTTGAGTACTTCGAAGTGTTCAGGCCTGAGGAGAATTTATGCTTTCAGGGGATACTATTCTACCAGTGGCTTTTAGTTTAATTTTTAAAACTCTGTTTCTATTTTAATTTAAAAATGTGCCCTTTCTTAGTTCTTTGTTTCTGCTGCTCTGAGAAAAGTTTTATTTCTGAATATATTTTTATATATACACAGTGTACATAATTCTGATACTACATATATACACACATATATATGCACACCAGTACCAGAATTATATACATATTTATGTGTATGTATGCACATATAATATCAACATAAGATTTCTAAAAACATTCCAAAATAATTTTCTTACTAGGTTCATATAAGCAATAAATTTAAAGGATTAATTACTGCAAAAATAAAACACCTACCCTTGGCCTTAACAAGCCTGAGGGAAAGCTGAACAGCAAGAGAAACGCCAATCTACATGTTCATAATTTTGAAAATTGAGTAACTTAAGCATATGCATAAGTAGCTTACAAAGTCAGTCTTATTTCTTACAGGGGCTTTTCCAAAACCCCTTGAAATGTATTATGTCAGCACCAAAGTTATCAACTATAAATATACTATCACAGTATTATTTAACTGTTTCCAACTCTCATTTAAATGAAACAAAATGAAACTAAATGGAACCTGTTTTTAGATAGACAACCAAAAAAACAAGCAGAATTCCTATTCATTGGACTTTCTACTGATTTGTCAGAAAGTTGTGAGCATGCCTGTAGTTCCTTTGTCTTGACAAATGATGAATAGAAGTGAAAGTTATTTTCTCTACRGTGAATTTGACTGGGAGACACTAGTTATGGATGCTCTTACGAACAGAACCCAGGTCACCTTCTACGCCATTTTGTTTTTTTAATATGCCAACTTCTCACAGGTTGAATCCTCCTCTGTGATGTGGCTGGGGAATAAATAAAGAAGGTACAGGAGATGCTCAAACCATGACATAAGGAACAACAACAGGAGTTTCACAATATGCTTTCAGAAAAGTATTTTGAGGGTATGAGTAAGTGAAGGAGATGGCAACTGAGGACATCACTATCCGCTGCCAGTTCTGAGAAGTCTGAACAGCTAGTAATGAAGCATTTACCAGCAGACCTGCCAAACCTGTATCCACCCCTCAGCCCCTGCTGCTGCAGTGTCAGACCTGCTTCCTTCTGTTCACCCCACCTCAACACTGTGCCGTATCCTCTTGCCAAGAGTGGCTCTCAGCATCCTTGTCCCAGTTGTCATTTCTATTTATCACCTGCTGACTCCTAAAGTCTAAACCAGACATAGAAAGGCAATCCAAGCACATAAGCAGGAAACCTGTTTCCCAACACTACTGGGCTGCTAAAAAAGAAAACAAAGCATTATCAACAACTACTGTGATAAAGACCTGCACTCCCTGGGGCTGGCTGCTTCTTCACTGACTCACTGGCTTGCAGCCTGCCAGGTGTTTATTTGGAGAGGAAAAGGCTACTCTGGGAGATACAGAGAGGGCAAAAATTGTTTGGGAAATGCTGCATAAGCTTTGGCTGTCTTCAGCTGCTATCCAGTATCTAAGACAACATTTCTAAGCTCAACAAGCTCTTAAAGTGTTCTCATGAGAAGTCATTAGACGACTAAGAACAGCCAATTGTTCCTGTGTGACAGTTATTGCAGTGCATGTGCTTACCAGAGAATGAAGGACAATTATTTACACAGCATTCATAACTCCTAGAAGGCACAGAACAATTGTCTGCCCTTTGCCATGTTCCTGCTCTCCAAGAAGCTGGGGACAATCCATGTTTCTTTCCCAGATGACAGAACACTAATCTGTCTTGACCAAAGCTCATGCTGCCTTCTAGTATTATTACTACTTTTTCCAGTAATAGAGAATAAGTAATAAATAATGACCAGATCAGACACAGGTAGGAAGTCTAAATATCAGTCTGTACTTCAAGAAAGGGGGAAGTACTGGATTCAAACTGCAAAAAACAAAGCATGTTCAAAGTCCAGCATCATACTGTTTCAAAGCTAATCAGTCAAGAGAAGACTATGTTGAACATGGAATATTTTGTACACTGGAATACTGAAACTCATGATGCGATACTAACAAGTTGTGTGTCAGAGCTCCTGTGAGACTACTCTAGGTGGGAGACCCCTTTCAAACTCATTAGGTAAGAGCTACCTTAGATGACTGCTATATATCAAATTATTTACTGGGTAATATCATTTGTTCCTTTCTTTAGTAGCAAAATTACTTCAACTAATATGCAGGATTCAAAACATCTCTTATGTGCAACAGTTTCATGGCACACACACAAAGCAACAAAAAACCAAAACAGATCCTTTGCAAGATTGCCTGTCTCAGGAGATAGGAAATGGAACATAATGCCTTTCACAAGAGTTTTCCATTTGGGCTTGATCTTTTCAAAATGAAGAGTAAATATCTGGGATGCTGACCAGCCAAAATCACTTAGCATGTGCCTAACTCTAAATACATAAGTAATAACACTGGAATAAGGAAGTATTTTTAAAAGGAGAAAAACACATAACAGGTTGCTACATAAATTTGTACTTACTGCTGCATTATTGTCTCATCTAGCAAGTTCACACATATTGGTCTGGTCAGTAATCGGATGAATGAATCAACTGAAACTGTATCCATAATAGTTCTTTAATAGAAATGAATTAAATTAATGATGGTTCACATGAAAGATTTACTAATAGTACTAACAGAGGACAAGTCAGACAGGAAACTGAGAGTGTGGTCTATGGAAGACTAACAACAATGCAATGATCCTGTTTCACTCATTAGAAAAAACAGTATTTATAGGTGCTTCATGGGGACTAAGTACATCCTTAGTACAGCATAGCTCAACACAATTGTTCAGAATGCTCACAAAAGTTGTATTTACAATGTATGGAAATTTCTGTGGCTTATATGGAAAAATCCAAATTTAATTTCTGTAAAATACTAGTTTGCTGAGTGGCAAATTTTTAAATGGCAAGTATCTCCCACTGCAATATTCTGATCCTATAAACAGCTTTTTCATAGTCACTATGAAAGACAACATAAAATCAAAAACCACCATCACACCTTTTGGATGCTTCTCTGAACCAAACCTACAAGAGGTATGTTTTTTACAGATGAGATTTCCTTCTGATGCTGATTTTGTGAGGCTTTTTAATAACGCATCTTTTTCATTAAACATCATTGTGAACCTGGATCAAGGGTTGAAGTCTCTCTCTCCATCTTCCCTGAATTATCCCATTTTAATAAGAAAACACGTGAAGAAGGAAGATTTTTCATAAAGCTTGTGTGCTGTTGGTAAAAGAAGATTAAGAATTACTTTATATTTTCCTTTGATCCTCTGCAATCTCTTTCCAGCACCATATAAATCTCCTCTAGATTCTGGCAGAAACCTGACAGCTTATTTGATTTCTTTACAGCATGTGGCGGGGTGATATTTTTTTGCTTCCTTACACTACAGGGTAACAAAAGCTGCCTGGAGCCAAGACACTATAATATGTGCACCCTGCTCTAATACACTGGATAACTATTCTAATAGAAGCATATAAATTTCTTTCACAGAATAACCCTCATACAAACAAGTTGCAATTGCTTACACCTATGTTTCAAGGAAGCTGTTAATACAAACTACTTGCAATAATTCAAACACTGAAACAATTTCCTCTCAATAACTAAATGTAAGCTGAACAAAGGTTTCTTACAGTCACCAGAGTGCTCTGTTAGGCCATATTTAAAGATATTTAAATATTCCCCCCAACAGACCTTTTTCCTCCAGTACTCTTTTTTAATTTTGTTGCTTGTTGGAGAAATAGCTGATATATAGATACAAAATACCTGTTTATGGTGGCTTTTCATCATATCTAGAAATTCACATAAAATTCGACCAAATTAATTTTTCCTTCAAACACTTTGTAATCATATAAAAATAAAAAAAAACCCAAACCACTTATACAAAAATACTACAATTATTTAAATAGAATAAGCAGCTTACTTGGAAGCTATATGCAAAAGAAAGTATGTTACTATTAGACTGATTGAAAGATTTCCAATTTCAGATCTTTTTGATGGAAAGCCAGATTTTTCTTCCCTCCCTCCCCCCACCCTGAAATTCTGGAATACACTGACATGCATAGATTTCAGCCAGGAATGAAAATTAAGAGAAAAGCTATATATTCAGAGATACAGATTCTGAATACCAACTTCCTTTAAGAAGGCTCTGTTCATTCTGTTGTTTCTTCCAGTTTGATTTTACAAAAGCTAGTTGTGAGGTAAGATCTTGTCTATTGTGCAGATGGGTCAGAATCTAAACCGGGGTAGTAAAATAACCAGCCAGTCTGTGTGATCTTCAAAGCAGCGTATCTCATGTTAATCTTTCTTAGCCACCATTTGCACCACAACCAGACTCATGCTGGTAAAATTAAACTCAATGGGGCACACTGACTGAGTCTGGAAGATTGGCACTTGTCTGGTCAGTTCAGCAGGTCAGTTCAGCAAAGGGAATGTTGACTAAGGAAGCATAACGAATAGTTGAGCAAGTCAGTTGAGAAAAGCAGGAAAATAAATGAAGTTGAAATTGGAAGCTAACTGGCACCACTTCTTTCTGCAAAGTAAAGGTTAACCACCTCCAGCAATGAGAGGTTGGTTATATTCTAATACATCTGTTTTTATGAACTGAGATGCAACCTTGATCTGCTGTGCAGAAATACAGCAGTCGACTAGCACATGTGTTTCATATAATGATTCTCTTTATGCACATTAATGTTTGCATATATGTATGGCTGGGTTAACATTCATTCAAAAATAAAAGGGCACATCAGACACAAAATGTGAATTCTTTCAAGTCTGAATAACTTTTGTTGAGTATCTTTTCTTGTTAAATGCCCATTTCTGTACATGCAGTTTTGGGCTTCCGGGTTCTTGTATAGACTAGAAGTGCCAGGGAAGAGCACTGTTGCAAGACATTGAACACAATGAAGAATTCAGCACACTCTCCTCTGGGACACTGTGGAGATTGCAGTATCATTCTGTAATTAGAAAGATGTCACAGGTCTGTAGCATGTGAAGCATTGTAAGGATTGAGCTATAATAGTATGCAGTGTATTTCCTACTTGGTCAGGACAGAAGAACTTCAAGTTTTGAGGGTGAATCATTCTCAGAAGCTCTTGAAGTTAATTTTGCAGACTAAATTGGCATAAATATTTCAGTTATGCTTTAAAGAAATAACTTCTGTCCTTTTGTATCCTGCGGAAGGGAACCATGTGCAAGTAGAGATCACCTAAGTAAGGAAATCTTCTAACTGCGTTGCACTACCATTTCGTATATCAGCTCCACTCTGATCATTTAATCAGCAGTGACAAATGACAAACTTCCCTCTTATTTTTGTTCCCTTACTGCTGAACTGACAAAAATAGTTAGAAGTGTGGTTGCTTTCTAATTAAGAGGCTTGAATAAGTTACAGATACAGAATAGGGTTAGAATTGTTCATACACTGAAACACAAGAAGAAAATGAAGTTTTTCAGGACTTGTTCCAGAGATGTAAAATGATGCATATACAGGCAAAAGCATTTTTAAAATTCAAGGTTTTTCTTCATTTCTGTTAGCATGGTGCAGGGAATGGAAGATGAGGTCAAATTTAACAAGAAAGCAAATCAGAGTGTTCTTCAGAGTAATCAGTTGTTCATGAGGAAAAAATAATTTGTAACATATGCACAAGAACATGTAATAATTTACTTAATTGTTTTCAACCTAGGCATCTTTGACTCTACTATACGGTTTTGTTTCTTAGCACAAAGACCATTAGTTCAATCACTGCTATTGATCAGGATGTGATTTTTTTTTTTTTTTTTAGGTTATGTCAAAATTTTAGAAATAATGACAAACAGAGGCATTATTATGACTGTTTTGTTCCATTTAAAAAAGAAAAATCCTACCGGTTTTTAACTGTGCTTTTTGGATACAAACTGTAAGCAGGTGGACAGGCCAGCTGGAAAGCAGAAGGAAAAAAAGTAACCCAGAAAGAAGTTACAATTGCCCAAAGCAAGAGACACATTTATTTAAAGATGAATCCCTAGGGAGGTTTTGTAAGTATTTTTGGAAATAAAAATATTCATGCTAAATTAGGTCCCCCCCTCAGTAAACAGCATTTTTTTCTGAAATGAAATTGCTTTTTGCTAAGCATAGCTGATTCACATCATCAAAAGAAGGTCCTTTGATTTTTACAGAGAATATTAAGTTCTCTTATCAAAATCTCATTCTCAACTATCAATCCTTTGCTCACAATAGACAGCAGAAAAATGATTAAACCAAATATCTGTGTGAATAATGGGCTACCAGTTCTTCCTGCTTATGGAATTAAGGGGGCACTGAATAATCAATAAAGTGATCTACTGAGTAAATACCTTGCCTGGGCATAAGGCATATCAAGGGCATGTGCTTAAAACACCAAACAGTTTCTTGGTGATTGATTACTCCTCTTTGGTAAAGAATGAAACTTCACAATATTTAATTTGATTACTTGGTAATGATTTTGCAGAAGCATTTGTGACTTAGGTGGTAGCTTTTACTACCATTGAAGTGGGAAAATGATATTTCTTCCTTCATTGTTGCATACCAACCTACTCTTTGTGCCTTTGAAATCAAAGAAAGTAACTGCAGCTCTGTAATAATAAGCATGGCTGCACTGAGTACAATGAGCCTACAGCTTTCCTCCTAGCTTGCGGATGGACCTTTATGCTAATAACCTGCAAAGTGTCTAGAAAGAACCAATTTACCTTTTATTTCAAAATGGACTTGAAAATGGTCAGTCTGCTCAGTGTAGCTTTATCGTTAGGTAAAAAAAAAAAACACAACCTGCTCTACTAGAATATACACATCTAAGGTTAAACAGTGGAGTATGTTACTGGATGAAAATAGGATTTGTCATTTGTTTACTCACTGATATATGCAGATTTTCTGTTTATGTACTTTGATTTTTAAAAAGATTAAAAAAAAAAAAACCCACTCAACTGTTTTTTCAGATTTACTTTAAAAGGTTGTCCACCTATAAGTGACACAGCAAATATTCTGTATGTGTGGTACTAAGCAATGGCTGTAGAAAAAAAAGTCACTTCTCCACCAAGTATATTTTTGTAAGTATGCATAATATGAAAGAACCACACTAGTTCTCTGGTATTACAGTGGCTACTTGTGAGAGCATCTCTCTTCCTCCAAAATAAGCAGAGTTTAAATAAAGTGGAACACTGAATATTTACCATCTCACAGACATGGAGATACTCCAACATCCTCTGGCAAATCTCTGCCAGTGTTCGGCTATGGCAGATTTTAAAGTCCACTGCTCAGAAAAGCAGCTCAACCACTACAGGGTGGGGAGGTATTCCTGAGGGTTGGGCTGTGCCAGTGCATGGTCAGTATTTTATGCAAATCATTAACATCACAGTTTCGTAGGATTTGCTCAGTACTTTAAAATTTTTAATCTGCATATCCTATACCTTCTTGGAATTAAACACATTAATCAAATTACACAGCTGTTTCAGTAAACTGGACCATACAGAAACTTGCAAGGTACAACTTCTCTGTAGATAGGTTCCTATTAATCCCAAAGTCCAAAGTATACAGAATCTCTAGCCAGTATTTACAGCACAATCATTTTTTCTGGAATGACACAAATAATATAACCGGATAAGAAACTATGTTTTAATTACTGTCATTGGTATAAGCTTTAAGCCTTTGAAAACATAACCAAAACAAATCTAAAATTAAAACCTGATAACTTGGTATCTCAGCAGACCTCAGTAGTAAATAACTCACAGATTTGCTCTACAGTCACAGAATGCTCTACTTAGAATTCTGGAGCACTCAAAAATATATTGACTGCTTTAAAAAGCTTTCTAGAGGATCTTCGGTATCTCTTTAGAAATAAAGCGGTTACTCATTTGGTCACTATCACCAGAAAATTATATAAAATTCATCTCCCTTACTCCTAAATTTGTCTACATTATTATTAAAGTCTTTGCAACATAGTTAATGCTTTCTACATAGAGCAGTCTCCAATCTTAACAAACGCTTCTGACTTAATCTTTGGAATCTGCCATAGGAAACATGCATGATGTCATGACTGACTATAAAACCACCCCAAATTATAATTCATGGTTCTTAAAAGCACAAACAAAAATGCCACATATAGAACATCCACCAGTTCTTCTGACAAAAGGGGCTTTCTGCACAAACATAATTTCCATTTTGCAAAGCACTTTTTGCAGGATCATTTTCCATGAGCTCTACGTGCAAGTTTATACATGAAAACCCAGTATTTAGTGATCCATGCTAGTGGAGGTTATAATGTTTAAAGTCAGAATGCTGATATCGTTTCCTTAGGACTCTTTCTTCCTATTTTTTCCAGTATTAGGAACAGTTGTCACTGAGAGTTATCCATCCAGAATAACAAGAAAACTCTGTTTAGAGAACTGATATTATTTGAGAATAAGAGAAATTCTGGAAACACAGGTCCCCCTTACAAGGCCCTAGCTTCTATAATTTTGAGAACTTATCAGCAAACCTTTACAGTAATTCAAAGACAGAAGACAAATGAAGATGATTCCACATTTCTGACAAAATATTTAAAGAAAATTTGTGAATTGATTTTACAGATTTTCCTAGCCTGGAACCAGTTGCAGAATTAGCTCAAGGAGAAGGCATTCTACCACTTATCTTCAAGTATGTTCTAGATCTATTTTTCTAGTTCACTGCTATATTCTATTATCTATTCTGTTCAATCGCTAAAACTGCTTCACAAAGAAGAAACAATCATTTATTAGGCTAACAGTAGTGAATAAAAGGTTTTGTCTGCAGTATACGTTTGGGCAAATTCCTCTTGTAAAATGGYGTTTGGCTCATTTAAATCAAAGACAACAGAAAGAAAATTCTAAATGAATACTGCAGCTAATGGGGATATAACTCATTTGTGTTTTGCAGGATCGATCCACAGGTCACTACTCTATTTGCCTGTACGTTTCATGGCTGACAAATAGGATTTATTGTTCCGATTAAAAAGAGAAACATCTTTCTTCTTAGCAGAATGACTTTTGCTAACTGTTCCTGCCCATAGTTTTAGATCTGAAGGAGAAGAGGAAATAAATACCTGAAAGAAGGAATCTTTTTTATTTTATACGAGGTGCACTGTTTATCCATGGCTGCTGCAGCGTAAAAAAACACACACACACACCCCCCCCCCTCAAAACTTTGTTTAACATAACCTATTTTCTTAGGATAAGCAACAGATAAAAGATTTCACTCTATTTTCTACAATAAGAAGGTCAGTGGATGCCTATATTCATATTACTATCAACTCACTTTTGAAAAGTAAAAAGAGGTGATCGAGGAGTAAGTTTCTCTGATTGCTAAGTCTTCACCCTCCCCCTGCCCAGTCACTGTAATTTTTGACTGGTTTTGTTTGTTTGTTTATTTGTTCAGCTTTTTAAAGTCTGAATTATAACCATACAATTTCCTTGGTTGGGGGTAAGTCAGGTCTTAACCAGTTACACTGAGTAAACTTCCACAAAAGACAGGCCTTTCCAGACAATCATAGAAAAAGGAAGAAATAAATAATGTAATCGAAAAAGAAAAGCAGTTATGCAGCAGTATATCTTAAGAAGCAGCAGATTAAGTATATCATTAAATTAGACTCCATTTTGATTTATTCATGTTGCTTGTTTTCAAAATGAACTCTTCAAGTGTTCAGTGCTTCCAGGGATGATGCAAGGGTTTTTAGAAACTATGTATCAATTCAGGACTTTTGAATACCCAGACCTAATTAAGATTAACTTCAGCAAGATACAGTTCTTTAACAAGCTATAGAACAAGCTATCCTAGCTGGTAATACAATATAAAGTTTTATAAGACGAAATAAATTAGAGAGAGAAAATTGGAAAAGAAAATAACTATTGATATTAGGGTAAGTATAAAGTATAACCACTGAGGAATTAAGAAGTTAACCTTCAGCATTATCTGATGGTGTGAAAGTACAGAATAGGCCTGCTTTGCATGAACAGGATTGGAAAGTAATAATTGTACTACAGGCTTTCAATCAGCATGGAATATGCAAATTGAAGTCATTAATAAGCAATTTTATTCATAGACAAAATGTGATGTAAATGGAGCTAGTCTTAAGCAAAGCAACTCAACTCTGTCACTGTGCAGAGGGTGAGCCCATGCACTGCTTTCTGCATGCTTAATGAGAAAGACCAATCTGATGGCCAAGGAATTAAGTAACTTCTGCGCTCCACAGCTCTCAAGCTAAGTAAAAAGGAGGCTCATAATGACACAGTCCTGGGCAACTGCAGCAGAGCTTTAGGAAATTTTCTATTTCATTGGAATAATATGTTGTTCATTTCCACAAACTCCACAAGGCTATGCAAATACACATTCTATTTCAGCAATGCAGAGCAGAGAACTAGGCCCACATTCCCTAACTGGTTATTTTTACAAAGGATGTTTTGAACAATGTGCTCACATTGCTGGCTGGTTATGAAGAACCACATTCTTGACACACAACCAAGCTAAAAGGTAATTTTCTTTAACTCTTTGCTGGCTCCTTTACACAATTTAAGTAGAGGATACTGTGAACGTCAATAAATACCACATTTATGAAGCAGTCTCACTGGTTGTTGCTTGTCATCATTAATGACAGCAAATTCCTTGAATCAGTGTTGTAGCAGCTTTGTTGGCTGAGAACCAACTTATACACTTTTATGATCAGAGAGAAGTATGTTTTAATTGCTAGGCATTTAATTATAGATAATGAGTCCCAGTGATCATCAAACAATGAATAAAGAAACACCATTGCTTGCCATGGTCCAAGAAAAGGGAAGATACTGACAAATTCTGCTGACATAGAGTGTTCGAGCTTACGGATAAAGTGTGTGGTATCTTAAATATTTCTATGGCTCCTAGAAGGCCAAAAGCCATGATGAATTCTACAACACAACTACCATTTTTCAAGCCTCATTAATGCTGAGACATCAAACCAGGAGCAGAACAGACTACTTCCTGGCCAAGGCTCCAACATTCCTCTTCCTCAGTCTTGGACTACAGTACAAGGTTTATTACATAGGTCTGATCCTGCACAGGCTCCCCAGTGGGACCTTTCCTACTCCACCCACAGCAACATCTGTTCCTAACTAGGCATTAGAGAGTTTGAGGAAAAGGAGTATTTCTGGTTTCAGTTAGAAAAGTGTCATAGATTCTTGCTGGTGAATAACCTTATCCTTTTTATTCTTGGCACTGGAGGGACCATTTAACTCCCCATTGCCACTGTGTCCTCAGCCGGTGTTTCAGCTGAGTCAATAATTTTTCATTAAACTGCCAAGAAGTCACTGAAATTAACACACAGAAAAGTCTGAGCCAATATGGAGTTTATAAGACTTACAGATAACAAGAAGCTTGTAATTAAACCTGGAATATTGGAACTGGAATAAAGGTAGTTCTTCAGGAAACACAAAGCATGTCAGAAACAAAGCAAATTTCTTCCAGCTCACATCTATGGAATGAACTTTTTGGGGAGCTTGAATTTTATCATTATTATTTTATAGACATCAGCTGAAAAGTTCCAGAGTTTTAACCTGTGTTTCAGTTTGTGTGTCTGGAATGTAATTTTCTTATTAAAATGCAACCCATGCTGCTAACTTCAGGGTTTACCTACAGTGTCACTGGACTTTGAAATTAACCCCAGAGCAAAATGCGAAGCTTGAATTACTTATAAAAACCCTTGATACTTGGAAAAGCAATAAACTACCAGCTAATTGGGGCCAATTTTTTTTAAATGGCCTTTTTTTTGTCCACAGATCATCGATCACTTCAAGTACTTTCAGCATTTGATTTACCTAAATTACATTAGAAATTATGTACTAATGCTAATTTATAACAAAAGAAATTACAAGGTCAAGAATGAAAGCTGGAATTTTAAAGCAAGACAACGCCTGGCCCCATATACTTCTATATTTCAGTATTTAAGTAGCCAGTGTATGTGCTGAACATAGTGTTGTAGTAAATTGAAAACCAGTAATCAGTTACTTTAATTTCAGTCTCAGTCCTAAATGGCATCTCATTCTGGGGGGAAGTCCATTAATTCCAGAAAACTAGTCAATGATTAAAATGCAGATCAAATGTTACAAGCACATTTTGAAAAGTGCATTTACACAAGCCCTCTGCCTTCTAACATACAAACACACAAGTAATTACTTATATCATTTCCACATGATGTGGATTTCCACATATGATTCATAAATATGTTAGAGACAAAATGTTACAGACTATGCCTTTGAGTTCTGAACATTTATTTGATTTCAATGCTACTGTAAGCTTTGACAGGAATATCACATACGATCTGAACGAAATATAGTTTACTATATGCTATTTCTATGTATACACTATTTCTTAAGTTAAAAAAAGAACAGAAAAAAACTTTAGAAGTTATTTCTTTAAAAGTTATTTTGGAGTTATTTCTTTCCATTTTTGCTCAGACAAGTTAGCAGGAAGATTCTACTTTATTCAAATACCTCTCATAACTTGGCAATGCTGTAAAGTGACATAAGTGTCAAAAGGAAAGTAAATATTATTTAAATTATGACAATAAAAGTCGTAATTTTAAGCCCTGAGACTAGTAGCTCCAGCTGAGGTGCTCATTACCCAGAGAAAATGTTTTCTGCCTCACCCACCACTTACAGCCCGAAAGAAAGGAAAGGCAGTCCTAATCCCAGAAAGCTATCTGTAAGCATGGGATACCAAGAGCACTGAAGGCTTGAAATTAAAGCAGGTTACCACATTTCTTTTCTTAGAACTCTACAGTATTGAGCAAAATCCACTAGCATAGACTGAAAGAATAAACCTGGAGGAACAGACTTCCAACCTGAAAAAATAGGAAAAAGGAATACAAATAATAGCACCAGCTTCACACTGACACTCTGTGTTTTCTTCTCTTGTATTATCAGCTGTACCACACCTTGGCTTTTGCTTCAAATCATCCTTTTCCACATTAGCAATTCAACAGTATCAGCAGAGAAAGTGAAAGTCTACAGAACACCAAACACACCTGCCTCTCAAATATAAAAAATGCTGCAGAAGACCAGAAGTTATTTAAAGCAAGTGGATGACATCAGTATCAACACCAACTGTCATCATTAAAAATGTTGAGCTATTGGGAAAAAAATTAGTATAAAGGTGTTTCCTCCCTGGTATTTTATTCTTCCTTTTTATGGATAATCTTAACAGTGTGATAATCTCATACTTAAAAAAAACAAACTTGCACTGTCACTACTTTCACTAAAACAATGCTGTGATTGATGAGGTCACTTAATGATTTGCTAGAGGCAGATATGTATGTACCCTGGTGTGTAATACTACTGTATTGTCTGTCTTCACTATCCTGGTATAAGAACATGACCAAAATATAGAGGTGAAAAAACATCACAGAAGCATGTGAATAATTTTTCCTGAAAGGCTAGGCCCCTGTAGTCACAAGCAGATAGGTGGGTCTAGAGCAACTCAGCTAGTCTTCAATCCCATCAGTTCCTGAGTGACAGGACTGAAAAACTGGCTTTGCGCCAACAAAGCTAGTCAGATTTTACCCACCTACTGAAATGAAAGCAAGATCGAGCTCTAAAACCCCAACAAAATATACCTTTCACAGATTAAGCCCTGGTTTTGGGCTTTGAGCCAAGGAGTCTACTATGCCCTCCCACTGTTAAATGGTTTTATGAATTCTTTTATTCTGTTGTAAACTCAAAAAACCTGACATGCTTAAATTCTGAAGAGCATATTTCCTCTGCTTTGCAATTGAAACATGCACTACAGCTTTTATTTTCTCTTCAGTTCTCCAAGGAGAAACTTGCAGGGTTGCTTTGACAACTAATAAATTATAAAAACAGAAAAAAAACATTTTCACCATCTAATTTGTCCTTTTGTATAATTCTGACCACAGAATTTTGTTAATTCTTTTACTAAATTCAATTACTGGCCATACGATATTTTTGAAATACATATCTAATCTTGATTTAAAGACTTAAGATCACGAAGAGTGTCCAATGTACTTTCATAAATACATCTGGTGGCTGATTATCCTCACCACATGCATCTTATTTCTAAAAAGAATTTACTATTCTTGGTTCCCAAAAGTTAGCCTTGCTATGAAGTCAGCTATCAGAAATTTCTTCCCAAGCTATTATTGGTGGACAAAGACAACATAATTTTGATTGTTATTAGAATACAAATTATTTCATTTCTCATCTTTATTCACTCATTTCCTGCCCAACCAATGACCAGCTAATAATTAAAGTTACCAGGAGAATTGTGAGTGGCACTGCCAGTGCTATCAAAAGCCTAATCATTTTTCAAAGCAGTCTACCAAAAATACAACAGAGCGCCACACAAATGTGCCAGTTACAAAATAATATTGTAACTAGGTCATTTTTCTGCATTTTCTATACATGCTAAAGTAAAAATCCCTCAGAAGTCAACTGCTCAAATAGCAGTAGAGCTTGAACTTGGATTTTGGACCAATTCAATTCAGTACAGTCCCAAATAATGTCCACTGAATGGCTGCTTTGTGATAGAGTGAATTTTCCTCTGCTATTAATTAGCAAAATGCAGCTGACATCCCACACAATAAAACAGACTCACTAACTTTTTGGCAGGCATTTCACCTGGATTGGAATAAAACATTAAAGACTTATTAAGCAATTGTGGAAAGGGAAGACAGAAATATATTAATGCCTTTTGCAACTTTCACTTGGGTGCAGATTCCATAGAACCACAGAAGAGGGAAGCTATAATAATTAAAACTCCATAGTGATTACAGATTTCCCAGTACAAATCTGAAGTTATAAGACTGCTATATTATAAGACACTGATTCTATGTTTTGTAAACATTCTCACTTTGATTTCAGCTATTGCAGTATGTCTTAACACAAATACAGCTAAAGGGCTTACCACAAAAAGGAAATAAAGCCCTTAAAACAACTTAAAAGAAGAAATGTGAAAGAGAAACTTTCACATTCTTTGTGCATCAAGATGAAAGCTTTGTACAGCTGCTCTGCACTGTAATCCTATTAATGTTCTTTTTTWWAAAAAAAATCTCTCTCTAACCTAAACTTCTCTCTCTGCAAGGCTATTAAATCATGTCTACATACAGATTAACAACCACCTAAAATGTCATATATGGATTTGGGAAGGAAAACATCCTCTAAATGTGGATATGCTGTACAAATAGAGATGATTTACCATGAAACAGCTTTCAATAGAAAATGCCAATCCATTAAAACTTAACCTTTTCTTGGGAATATACCAATAGAATGCTACAATCAAATCTATGCAGAAAGCCAGAAACTGAAGACAGATGCCAGAAATGCCAATATCTTAGCAATTAGGGCTTTACTTGGAAAGAGAAAATGGTCTCAGGCAAGTGCTCTACTTACCACTCTGCTTGTCATTTTGTCCTTTTTGTTCTGTGACTTAGAAATGTAACAGCAGCAGCAACATGAGATGTCTGGGCTTTCACCTGCCACAGCAGAACAAAATTCTGAAATTCTGTGTAAAAAAAAATTAAAAATCATTAAATAGGAAACTCATCTCAGTAATTAGATAAACATCTATAAACTGTTGCTCCTTACACACACAGAAAATTCTCTCCTTCTTTGAAAGCTTCTTAAGAGCTTGTACTTAAGCTCCAGAAAATTATAACTTATCCAAAGAGAAAAGGAAGTGTGTTCCTCCAGCTAGGTACTTCATTATTTCAAAGGAATCATTTGTCTACAGCAGCAAAAAATTATTGCTCTCTGGTATATGTCATACTTATTATATGAAGCCGTAACAGGAGAGAGAGTATTGAATACTTAAAGCTTTATCTTTCTTTAGTTTTAGTGATATCATCACATAACACTATGTGAGACATCTTCAGTATTTTTTTTTTTTAATATATTTACATTTCTAGCATTAGGTGATGAACAGGTTTAGAAATCATTGGGAGTTGTAATGAAGCTAGTGAAAATCAGGTGGCCTTTTGCCTCCCTCTCTGCCTGAATTTATTGTTAGGACTAGAGAATGGAAATGTAGAAATCCAGGTGTGACTATAGAGATGGCAAGAATGGAAACTATCAAAGCAAATGAAGTTAGCAGGACCTATGTCCCTTGAGCCATCTTTTGGTGAAAGACTGACATGGGTTACAAGCAACTGTATCACAGGGTACCTTCTGCATGACAGAAAGATGAGGAGATGGATAATAGCAAAGAAGTGATCAGGATTCCTAACGGAACTGAAATGGAAGCTGAATGCCAGTGCATGTCTCTAAAGAATTAATAATCACTTTGCAACAAAAAAGTGTCCTTTTACATCCTGTCTGCCTTGGACTAAGGTTAGGATGAGAAAAGAGAAAAACAAGAGACATTCTAAGAATGGGAAAGAACAGGAGTTGCCATAGAAAATGCAGGACAGGAAAGCCCTGTCCCCTTTGGGCAGGTGTCTGGGATGGACAGACAACCATTGTTGTCAGGAACAGAGTCAAGTTAAGGTGAACATGGAATGGGGACACAAAAAATGGGGTAGATAATGGCTGCCTTATGCAACCTGAGGGCTCACAGCATCGATTTCCTACATTTTAGCTCAAGCTTGGCAGTTTCTGACACCACATCCTACATTTGCATAATAACTTTTTGTATCTTTTCTCTTAACACAATCCCCACAACCCTTATGTGGTCTGAGTTTGTCCTGCTGGACAAGACAACGTTTGGAACATTTCTAAAGCTAATCCTGTTACTGCATCTGCTCACTTTATAGCGAGCTGTGCTACAGACCTCCCTTTTCTGATGTACATGTAAGTAAAGACAACCAAAATTGCTGCCTTCTCACCAATATCTCTGCCTGAAATGTGACAGCTGTATGCAATACCTTCACCCGACACAGAATGGATTGTGGTCAATATACTTCTCTGCCTCTTTGAGACAAAAAAAATTGTTGCTCTTAATAACCTTGATAACTTTTATAACCTTGTTTTACTTTCAAATAAAAATTGTTTGCCATCCTTTCATCTCCGAGGTTGTATTTACGTTCTTCTCCAACATGAAACGGTAAATGAAAATCCTCCAGTGACCTCCTCTAAATCACTCTCATTCAATATACTTTTGCTATGCTCTTTGTTACTACTCTCCTATCTAAACTGAATGAACATATCTTTGTGATCTCTTCTTTTAGGGAAATCTTTCCTTGTTTAATCTTATTGATTGTCCACTTGTGTCCTATCTGATTGACAGAAATGAACTGGGCAYTGTATTGAAGGCAATGCATCCCTTTAATTTATATTGTTTGCACTGTATTTTCATTAATTTCACCCCATTCTTCCATCATTACAATCTAAAATAATTTTCCATCTTATTTTCTTAATAATATCTTCTTAGAACAACTTGTCATCAGTGTTTTGCTTCAAGTACGGTTTCCTTCTCTCTTATTTGTACACAAAGCCCATGGCTTCACAAAGCAACCCTGGAGAATTACTGCTGATGGGATTGGTTGATATTGTTTTAAACCTTAATCTAAACCCAAATATATTTATCACCTGTTATTTCTTGGAGGTTTTAATGAACACTTTAGACTTCTCAGCAAATTTATTTTAGCAAAGCAACAAACAAAACCAGAAAATTCAAACAGATTTTGGAACCTCAATTACATACTCAGTATCTTCAAAGCACATAACACATTAAAAAAAAAAAATCAATTATAATACAATACCGCAATCCATAAATAAAAAGGCAACTTATTGAAACTTAGCTTTCTTAGGTGGAAGCAACAGACATTATTAAAAATCAGTAATGCTTTGCAGTATCAGCAAAGTACATGAAGATAACTTGTTGTTCATTCAAAAATGTTCACTTATGTAACTTGATTCTTGAAGGTAATTACAAGATAATCCTATCTTTCTCCTACCCTCTAGTAATGAATCTCTCTGGGTTTTTTTTGCAACTTGTCTCATCTGACTGTCTCTCCCTGAAGAGCTGTGAGACCCATGAGCTTTTCTGTGAGTGCAGTGGTCAGTCAGTGCAGAGCTCAGTGTGGGTCAGAGCCTAAGGGCAGATTAGCAATCAACAATTTTACTGAAAACATGACATCAAAATTTTATCATGAAAATTGAACATGCCTGTTAATAATATGAAAAGTCTTTGAACAGTTAATTCAAAGAAAAACCTTGCACTAATAGAAGCTCTCTGCCAATTTACTCCAGCAGAAGAATTGTCTCATTTCATTTGTTGCTACCTTTTTCTTCTCTACTTGGTGCAGCTGGAGGAGGATTAAAATATTCAGACATGGGAAAAAGGAAACCAATCCAACCACTCAGCATAAAGGAGACCTATCTCCACCTCCATCCCCTTGAAGAATGCTACTGAAAAATATCCTTTCCTACTCTTCTAAATTCCTTTGCCGCCTTCTCTCTTTCTGAAGAGTTCATTCTCACAGAAGGTAGGCACACTCTAGTTRCTCTCTTCACTCCAGAGAAGCTGCTTTTCTATAAAAGCCTAGCAGACTTAAAAAGCAAGGATTCCCCATATTGAGACAGACAAAGGAAGTGCCTGAATTTAGAAACTTTTCCACACAGCTTGGAAAATAGCTGTGAACAGAAACACAGAAACAAACCACTGCAGTCTGGCATTGCTTTGTTTGTAGTGCTATGAAATATTTCAACTGATCATAAAAGAAATGCTACTGTATAACGGCTACCCAAAGCCTCTTCTCATTTTGGAAGCCGTTTTCTTTATGCTGAAACCTGCTCCACAGGAAAACAGATGATTTCAAACCAGTCATTTGCCTGGCACAAATAAAAATAGCAAGACAAACAGACTTCGTCAAATTTCATTGAGTTATTTATATCTGCTAATACAAAAGCCAAACATGATCTCTTTGCTTATTTTTTGGATAGAGAAATGTGCTGCAGGCTGCATGAAGAAATAGACTATCAGGAAGGTTGATTTCTTTGAAGAGTTGGAGATGGAGACTGCTGCATCTATTTACCTGTATAAATTGGCTCATATTTATAATAGTTGGCAGTGACAAATAATAACCTGCAGTGCCTTTCCCATAAAGCTGTTTCCAACTCAAATAAAAAGAAATTTTACCCTTCTACCAAAGACCGAAATTAAAATCTACTAGCGATCCAACAACTGCTTTTTTGTTTGTATGCTGAATGGTGTCCTTGACTGGAATGCCACAAAGTGAGAAAATAACCAGCTTACAAAATAGCATATGATATACAACCCATGCCCAATTGTGATCACCCAGAATACTGGTCATTCTTTCTTTACCCCATCCACTCTCATACAAAAACTCTGCTTTTTCACATGATAGTTTGACTGGATTCCTTTAGGAAATAAAGTGCCTTTGTTTCACTTGAGTTACATCACTTACTACCTTGAGTTCTAGTCTCTGTTTAGCTGGCTTACTAATTTAAATCACACAGCTTGTTACACTGGATTTTTCTGGGTGAAAGGAGGAACACATTACTAGTGTCTGGAAGCTTTGTGGCTTTTTCTGGGTAAAAAGCAATTCCCATGAGGTGAATGCCATCTCACCTTAAGCTTTTTTAGTAGCAAACTTAAAAAAAAAAAAAAACAAAAACAAAAACAAACAGAAAAGGCTTAATTTCCTTTGATAGAGGTCATTGTTATATTCAGTTTAAAATTTGAATAGTATCTTAAAGGAGAAGATAAATTAATTTATCTTTTCATTTTCTTGCTTGAGATGCACCATTCTTGATCAAAACTAGAAAGATTTTTACAGACTATATAATAAAATCTTTTCAAGACACAATTTTGTTCTGCTGTGGCAGGTGAAAGCCCAGACATCTCAGGTTGCTGCTGCTGTTACAAAAAGGACAAAATGACAAGCAGAGTGGTAAGTAGAGCACTTGCCTGAGACCATTTTCTCTTTTCAAGTAAGGCCCTAATTGCTAAGATATTGGCACTTTGGCATCTGTCTTCAGTTTCTGGCTTTCTGCATAGATTTGATTGTAGCATTAACACATGTTAAACAGGCAAGGAATAACAGAATATGTGGAAAGATTACAAAAGATTAAATAAATAATTCTTGCTTGAATCATGTGGTACCACAGCTATAATTTGTTATATTTTTGAAGTGAGGTAGTATAAGATTTATTTTATTGTTCATGTGGAAATTGGAGGAGAAGAATGCTCCTGGAGCATGGAAATAATATACCAGGCTAGTAGGAAAAAAAACTTTGTCTAGGTARTGCATGGAACAGTATTGGGAAGTATAAGCTGTGCAGTATGAACCAAAGTCAAGTCAAATCTACCTAGCTGTATTTTCTAGAGACTCAGAGCAGTTAAACCTCATCAGCTGCAGCTCATGTCTTCTGTAAAGGTTATGACAAGCTGCCTTTTCAACTCCTCCAATCCTAGACTGGAACAGCAACTGAAAATGCCAAGAGCACAGCCTTTGAAAAGGCAAAAGATGAGGTGCATCAATTTGCAGTGATCACTTAGAAGTGACACAAGATTACATTACAAAGGAATTAATATTCCTATTGCTTTCCTGTCCCTTCATCCAATCCCTGCTGTGTTCTGCTTACAATGAAKTTTGACCTCACTATGTAGAAGGGAGAATTATTAAACAGCTTTGCATTGTAAGTTCTCTAATGAGACCTAAATACAAATTACAATGAAGTTCTTAGCTGAAATAGTTGACACACAAAAGTTCAGATGAAGACAATAGGACTTTCCAATTTTGAGTGTGTCAGGAACATTTTCCTTCTATTTTCCCCACACACATTCCTAGTGTTGTACTGCTTAATAGCACTAGTCCACTTCAGTATTTTTTTTAGGGTGTTTGGGATTGGGGGTGTGTGTGTGTGTTTTTTAAACACAGTAATAAATATGTGTATGCCATTATCTTATGAGGACAAAAATAGTGACCCTATTTTCAAAGCACTTTGATAAGATGTGCAGCCTGGGAATTGTTCTTCTGAGTTTGTTTTCAGAGTTGGGTTTGGTTTTGTTTTTTTTTTTTTTTTTTCCTTCATGTTAAGGGTGATGTGTGCTACTAATAACATCTGTCCAGAAAGTTAAAAAAAAAAGTCATTTACTTGATTCTTTGTGTGTGGTCAAACAGACCATGAACTCACAGAAGAGATTAAGGGATGACAAGGAGATGGCTCAGCCTATATTCATTGTGCAGATCTGTAGAAAAATTTGGTCAATAATAATTTCACATTCAGAAATACAAGCTAGAAAGCCCAAAGTACAGTCAAAGGCCATCCCTGCTGCATTTATCAATAAATCAGAATGCACAGGTCTCCACTTTATGAACTAAATTGCACATGGAACTGTTATTAGCCAGTTATACAGAGAAACGGTACAGACATAGCAAGAAGCTTCTGCTTTGTAAAACAAAAAATAAAATTACAGCCCATGCAATAAGTATTCTCTCCATATAGGCAGAACTACTTGCTCTTCATTTATTATTTCCTTGCACTGTTGACAAAATAAAGCAAAAACCCCCACCCTCTTGGGCCTTATGTCCACAAACAGGTTGACAGTATCTTTCCACCCTACCCTGTGTGGCACTACTTACTTTACGTAGAGAACAGGGTAGACAAGGAACTATCTTAATTGGCCTGGAGTACAGGTTTTCTGAATGATGTGCAGGAGGCATTACTGAGCTATATTTGACATACGGTACATATCTCACATATTTAGGATGTATTTGGACTGTGGTAGTGCAGCAATGATTACTGGATGAACATAAATCCACTAGTACTATTAGTAGCCTGGAAAACCTAAGCAGTCATAGAAGAGCCCCTAACAAGTTCTCTTCCCCTCAGGTAAATCCAGTGCTGGGGTCAACTTAGTGTGACAATGACTCTGAAGAGCCAGCCTATAGGTATAGCATATACTGTTGTTGAATTTCTGTAGCAATATTTAAACGGCAGCACAGATTAATTTCTAAAAATTCACTCAAGCGAAGCACAAAATGTTGTCCCTTTCCCCCCCCAATCAGATATTCTCCATTCCAGGAAAATACAAAATTTAATCCAGTTGAATAGTTTTTACCTTAGACCTAGTAATGTATTTTAAGGCTTCAGGTTTTGGTATACATTTTGTATGGCTTATCTGAGATGGTCTGACTTACRATTAAAAAAAACAAACAGAAAACCAAACAAAAAACTTTTTTTAAGCTATATGTAAATTCCAGGTACTGCACAAAATATTAAAATGAAATTCTGTTGGCACTGGCATACTAGTACATTTTCTATTCAAAGAACTCATGCATTTGTTACTTTTGGGGAGAAGTAGGCAACCTGAGTTCTCATATCTTGCTCATTTAAAAGGCCAGTAATTGCACGACTCTTGCCCAATGCCAACATGTGAATCATTCCATATAAATGAGAGACTGGATCAAAATTGTACTAGGTACTTAGAACTCTCAGCCACGTTTGCATAAGTTTAAGGGTGAACACTGATTTTGTGTTTTTAATCAGTAAAAACACACTTCCTAAAGTATAGAATATCCATCTATGAATAAAGAGGAAATTTTACACTATGAAAAACCTTCTGTTTGTCTCCCAGCCCTTTAGTTACACAAAAAGGGGCAAAACCTTGCAAAACTTACACTATTTTTGAAAATTGCATCTCATTAAGGTTTCTGTCATGCTGTCTGATCATTCAGTTTAATACTGAATATTTCTTCAATAAAACAGTGTATTATAACAATTTTTTGACCCAAGATTGAAAATTCAAAATATTTGTAGCAGCAGCTATGCAATTGTCACAAATAGTCACATTTTCCATAAATATGGAATCCATTTGCTAATCCTGGTCACAGATCTAAATATATTTCCTTTAAATACCTATAGGTGGTGCTGAAATACAACTGTTCTTAAAAAAAGTGATAACCACAAAGTAATTGTAGCAAAGCTATCCATGAAGATAGATAGCCCTCCTGGTTGTGCAGATTTACTTCAGGGAAATGTAGCAGAATCAGAAATCAGATTGAAGTTCGTTATTTGTGTTTTCCTCAGGTACTTATTAGAATAGATTTTCTCATATGGCCATGTCTTATAGCCAAGACTGTTTCCAAGAGTGAAGTTGCAAAATATAAAGGTATTTTTAAATTGTTGGAAATACCCAATAATAACAACATAAACTGTGAAAATGTAGCTGTCATGAATATGGCATAACTACAAAGAAAAAGAAACATAAACATGCTTCCCCAAGAATTTCCCTTTCAGGTTGCACATTTCATCCTGATAATCATAAATTTTGCCATTTGGTATAAATTATGACAATGCAGCTACTAATAATAGCTCTCTGGGCATCAGCCCAGTTTGCTGAAATGAAGCAGAACTAACTAGCTTCTCCACAAACATATAATGGAAAAGAACAAAATCTTTGCCAGGCATAATTAACATGTGGTAACATGATAATCAACACCAGATGAATCCATACTTTCTGGTTTCAAAAAATGCATAATAATTCCACATCAGTGATTATTTATAGAAAAACTCTGAAGTGTTTGCAATTATGAACATACTTYATGGTAAAAGTCATAGCTTGAGCCATTTCCTGTAATGCTAACACTTTACACTTAATTTCCAAGCTCTATTGAGCCTTTTAAAATTATGAAACTTAAGAAAACAAGTTACAGTAAAAAAATAAACAACTTTAATAGTTCTAGAATTTTTTAAAGATAAATAAGGCACAGGAAAAATATTACATCAGCAAAAATTTGTATAAATAATTAAATGCTTATAATGTTTGTGAACAAAGTTTTATGCATATCATGTAAAACAACTGAACAACACAAAACATGAAGGGGAAGGGACACCTTAGTCCCTGAATCCAGCTTCATCCATTTGAAAAGTAGCTACAGAACAAAAGTCAAAGCATGCAGAACATCAAATTGCCTCTCCCTCCTCTTGCAACATAAACTGCAAGCCACAGATACGCTTTTCCTCAGTGCATCATAAAACCCAAGGAACGAAACACAGAAAGCTACATTTACCCCTCAATTAACGAGAATAGAGCGAGAAAGAAATTATATGACTGATACGTTAAGTTCCTAAAAGAACAGGAAGTTTATTTGGTAAAAATAGTATGGAACCTGACATTTATTTATTCTAGCTTTCCTTTAATTGCAAAGTTAACCTACTTTCAGAAAAAAGTAGGTTGCATGGGAAGTAAAATTCACACAAAAAGGAAGACTCTTTACACTGGAGTTCTTCACAAAGAGATACACCACCCTTTCACTCAGCTTGTTCTTTTGATTAAAATGTAATCCATGGTTTCTTTTTTTTTCCCCACCATCTTCCAGATGTTAACCTCTTCCTTGTAACTAATTTGGAAGTTTAAATAAAATGTAACATGATTAAGATACAGTCAGGCAGCATACAAAGACAGGTTTAAAATGGAATACGAATTCCATAGAGACCATGCTGTGGCTTCAGAGCTAATGCAGGCTCTTGCTCTAAACATGAAAGGACATTATCTTCAGGCCTTCAGAAAATATAAACAAATATCATTAAATTTGGCAAGGCCATCACAGTAAAAAAAAGTTGAAAGCCTGCACAGGATGAACAACTCAGTTATTTTCTTTGGCAAATCTTCAGCTATATTTGACCACCTCTTCTCAGAGATCTTTTTGGATTAGAGGGCATCTTTAGTATTCACTTTTGCTTCCTAATGTCTTCCTGAACCTGGTGTCATATATTTTAGTGGCAAAAACAGGATTACAAATTGGTAGTAGTAGAGAAAACTAATTCTTAAGAAAAACAAGGTAAGGGTAAGTAGTAAAGTCCACTAACTACTGTCTGATCTTTGACAAACTTCTATAAACCTAGAGGTGAGCCTAAAACTGATTTAGATTGCTTAAAGAAGCTGCAAAAAAGTGGACTTTCTCAGAATAAAAACAGTTCTAAGTGTATTGCTCTCCCAGCAACAGATAGAGTAGATGGCACAAATCAGACACATTGTGGTTAATGTATACAATTATACTTAATTATACTTCTATTAAATAGTTTGATTACACAGGGAGTATTTAAGGTAGTATGAACGAGTCATTAGATTAAATAGAGGAGCATTATTTGGCAACATTTAGATTAACAGAAGTTGTTAGGAAAGGACTTCAAAACTTGGGTTGTACAGGTATAGTGCTAATGAATGCTGTGACATGGATCAGTCATTCCATAGGCAGACAGCAATGCGTCAAAATGCAGACATTTGTAATGATCAATATGTAGTAATTGAGCATGTAGCTCAATATTTTCATTAAAAACAGAAAAACTAAAACAAAACAAAGTAAATTTCAAGCCCTACTGACTCAAAAAGATACAGCTGAACTTGACCAGTTCATTTTAAATTAGGTATCTTTCAAGGTTTCCCCAACTTGGAGGTTTAGTAAATTAAGCGGTACACCACCCGGTGGGTGGTCTGGTCATACCCTACCTACATAGGGTAAGACTCCATATGTATAATTTTTTGAGAGCTATAGAACATAACAAGTTTGAAATTGAATGGTGAATTCCCTCAACTGTYAGGCAGTATTTACTGTGGTGTCACTTTACCTCTACTTGTATGAACCTGAATTTGGGTCATAATGTTTTTCATAATGGCACTATCTCTCCCCTGCAATTTTGGATATATTTAAACAGCATCTTTTACCAACCAGTGTAGACAGAAAGGTAAATTTGGCCATCCATATAATCCAATTGTATAAAAATGTGACCCACTTTGGCATAAATTAGTCTGGCTCCTTTGATATGAGTGGAAATTAATGAAAATAAATGTTAATTTATATAGGAGGGCCACAAAGATGATCAGGGGGCTGGAGCACCTCCCATATGAGGACAGGCTGAGAGAGTTGGGATTGTTCAGCCTGGAGAAGAGAATGCTCCGGGGAGACCTTATAGCAGCCTGCCAATACTTAAAGGGGCGTACAGGAAAGATGGGGAGGGACTCTATCAGGGAGTGTAGTGATAGTATGAGGGGTAACGGTTTTAAACTGAAAGAGGGTAGATTTAGATTAGATATTAGGAAGAAGTTCTTTATTGTGAGGGTGGTGTGACACTGGAACAGGTTGCCCAGATAAGTTGTGGATGCCCCCTCCCTGGAAGTGTTCAAGGCCAGGTTAGATGGGGCTTTGAGCAAGCTGATCTAGTGGAAGGTGTCCCGGCTCATGGCAGGGGGATTGGAACTAGATGAYCTTTAAGGTCCCTTCCAACCCAAACCATTCTATGATTCTATGATAGGTTGGAAACCTGGTTCAATAACTTCTATCAGTTTAGCACATAAGCCAACTCTGAACTGACAGCTACATGTTCCAAATACACCCTAAAAAGTGAAAAGCAAAAATTGGCCCTGCTTAAGTATAATATCTGAAAAAAAAGCCAATTTGATTATGTGAATTATATAAATAGCCAAGACAATCACCACATGTTAAAATGTTTGTGGTAATCTGGCATAGCTATATACGTCTGAGGGTTCATAAACACATCTTGAGAGACCTAGAGGAGGCTAAGTTAATGTCTTAATTGTCTTATTTAATTGGCTTTTTATAAATTATCCTTTTTCTGACTTGACTCCCCTTCCAAATATMACATCTTACATGAATTACTACTCCTCATTTGGCCCATTCTGTGTATYCTACTTGTCTTTGACAGCGTGCTACTTTTTTGTACTTCCTTGTATATTTAGGGTGGGAAAAGAGAACATCTGGCACATACGTAGCCATTCACCTGAGAAGTTGAGGGGAAGCAAAAAAGTAACTACAACCAGATTTGAGCCATCAGCACTGAAGTTGAAGCTTTATCTAATTTCCCACTGTTTTTCCAATTATAAAAGAACTAGTGTTCTCATTTGTCAAATTCTCACTGCAGACAGCTCAGATGATAGGATATTTCATTCACTACTTTCTTTTTCAATGTCTTCTGAAGCTGCTTGGTACTGGACAGAATTGAGGTAAATTATTATTCCTACTGTATGCTATGCATACATCAGAATCCAGAGTTTAAGTCTTGCCTAGCTTGTATTGTCAAAAAACAAGTCAAGATCACAGCTCTGTTGACACAAGGTTTCAAAACTTATTAGGACCAACTACGTATTGGTACTGGGAAACCAGTTTTTATTCTTGGATCTTCATACAGAARATAGAAGCCTCAGTGAGGGTTGCCCCTCTCCCTTGGGAGCTGCTTTAAAGCAGAAGCTCTTACCCTTGGCCCCCACCTGAGCTACATTGCAGCAGTGTTGCAGCCACGCCTGTGCCCAGTCATTAATCCAGACCCCGACCCACACACTGACTTCTCTCTTGACCTCAGATCCACCTCATCACTATGCAACTTGCCTGGCAATCACTGGGCTGTATCTGACCCTGGTTATTCTCTCCAGACCTGATCCCAACCCTGTCTTGCTGACTTGACTTCCCAGCTTGACTTTGCACCTGCCTCATCACCACAGACTTGTCTGATGATCTGAACTCTTAGCTGACCCTGGTTGTCATCACCACAGCTGCCCTGCTTGCCTTACTCTCCTACTGTGGGACTGTACTGGTGAGGTCACTGCCCTTGCCTGCCTTATTGTGCTTGGCTCTCGGTTTCTCTTTCCTTGTGGAACAACCTGCCTTTTCTGCTTCCTGACAACTTGATGCACATTTTCTTCAGCCGATGTTGCATTTTACAGCTAAAATGCGTATCACAGTCTAAAAGCCCTCTACCTCCAAAAGGTGGATGTCCTATCCTCTCCCAGCCTCCTACATATCTTCCTCCTTTTGTTTCCAGCCATCACAGCCACCCTTCTTTTGCACCCTTCTGTCCTTCTTGTTCAACTCACTAATGCTCAGTAAAGGAATCAACAAGTTTGTTCAGAGAAAGGGGAGGTGATCACATAGCTAGGTGGATGTGTGAGGGAAGGAAGGAGAAGGGACTCTGCCCTTTTGGTGACAGTGAGTTGCTGCACTGGCTCACTGCAACAGCAACTTCACTTTCAGTTTCTTCATTTCACAGTGTATCTTAGTTCTCCATTTACCTTTAGTCAAGACCTAATTCTCAACCTTGCAMGTCCTCATCTGCCACTATAAAATCTTTAAAAAGACACCAAAAACCAAAGAAAACACTGGTGTTTTAAATCTAATTGCAGTTGAAAATGAGCAGAAACATGCCTTTCTCACCATCCTTTTCCCTCTAGCACAATAAATGTCAGTGTTTTTTTTTCCTTATTGCTTTATTATTGCAATATCCTGAAACTCTCATCTACCTTTTCTGCATATCCCCATTCTAAAGAGATCCTACATGACTATGATCAGCAATAAAACCGTAAGTCATATTCCTGTCTTCAATCCTCCTGCTACCTTACCTACACCTATGCTATATATAGACATCAGCTGCTGAAATAAGAAATCTGTATCAGCAATGGCAAACAGCTCTCAAAACATGACAGAACCACTGCGTATTTATTAACAATGCATATGAAGTAAGAGATATAAATGATGTGCCATTTTTTTCAAAGTTCAGATTGGCTCATGATGTTATTGATGGCATGTATAAAGGGATATGTGTAAGGACCAGATATTTTGGAGTTGAAAGCTCATTACTTAGGTAGGGGAACACCAAAGTGACTGTAAGAAAAACAGGCCACAATTCCAAGATAGACTACTTSAAAATGAATCCTCTGCAAATTTTAAAAATTCTACTAACTAATTACAGAACAAAAGTGGTACTGTTCAATACAGAATTATTTTACCAAATGTAAAAATTGAATTTATTCATTTAGATACAACTTGGGAGGATTTTACTTCTATCTAATGTGCTAATCTCAGACTGAAGTTTGAAGTCTCTTCTGAAACCAATTTACTGACCACAATCCTGTCTGTTAATGGTAAGACAATACAATACAGAAGTACAAGAGAGGCTAAAATTGAAATAATCATATTAATTATCATGGCAATATCTTGAAGTACACGTAAAATTCTGCTCTCCAACTGTAACATAGCTATTTCTCTTGAATAAAGTTACTGTTGATACTGTTGCTGAATAAGTAATTCTTTCCACTGTTCATGGACCCTTCCTCTGAAAAGCCTTGAAAAGGTCACCGATACAAAAAGGAAGCCAAATCTGAGCAAGAGAAAAATGTAGCCTGATACCAGCTGCTGAAAAATCATACTTTCTTTTCTTTCTACTCTACAAATACCATGTTTTGGTCAGTCTGGCCATGCCTAACATTTTGGAGAAAACAAGCCATGATACCTAAATTTGCAAAGTTTTAGAGTCACAACTGAATAAAATTCCACAAAGGGAGAGCGRAAGAATGGACCAGTCCATATACTCAGGGTTGGTCAGAAGCGATGAAATCAATGTTTATCAATTTGTATGTACTTTTACAGTGGGAGAAGAGGTACATATTGCTTATGCAGCCTATTCTTTTCCTGGAGAGATAGGGAAAGACAAAGGAACAACCACTGTGTGACACTTATCCTTTAACAACTCTGTCTAGCAGAATCCATCAGAAATCTGTTAGGCATCATTATCTAATCCCAGCACATCATTTGGAGGAAGCTCCTAGGAGTGTTTCCATCAGTCTGTCATTTGATCACCAGTAACCACAAAGTACAAGAGAAAGTTTAGAAGCAGTGACTTTCACAGGCTAAAATGGAGGAAAAGGGACTTTCATGGGCTGCCTTGGGACCTACTAGTGCCACAGGAAAGAAAATCCTGAGCCTTAAACACACTGCCTGGTCAATATTCTATGAATGGTTTTACTACCGGTCTTGGAAACTAATAAATCCTCTGTTCCATTCTAATGATTAACTGTATCCAATACACAGTTCTGTTAAATGCACTTACCATTCACATCTAGTCTTTCAGAACCAGCTAGGGAATAAAACTGCCTCTTATGTTGCATCTGATGGTATAACTGAAATTTTCATTCATTGTGTCATTTCCCATTAACCCAGACTGAGGTCAGACTATTGTAGCATTGTGTTTATAGACACAGAAGTTAGTTTATATACTAGAAGTGCTCCCGACAGCATATTTAAAACTGTTCAAATGTTCATGTGGGTTATTGTTTCCTTTTATTTTTTTTAATTCATTATATCAACACCTAGACAAAAAGGTGTTTTCATAGTCAAAGCAGACCCAGTGGAAGCAGAAGCATTTTTTTCTTATCTTCAAGGAGTTTATTTAGCAGTTTACATATATGGCAAACAGATGCTGCTACTCTAATTTATTCATAACATACTGTGATGATATCTAGAGAGCCACAGAGCAGACTTGTTTGACCTTTACCATCCGTTATCTCTTCTGCAATACATATGTTCTAGTTGCAATACCCAAAGAGCACTTTGTGGTGCTGGCAGCTACTGTTCACACCCACTAATGAAGACATCCCTTTCCTTCTCCTCCTGCCACAAAGAAGCTAGTAGTTTTCATGAGGTACAAAGCAGAACAAAGACATTGTTTCTGTAATCACTTAATTAATGACTTATTCCCAACCATACACAATTCTGCGCTCTCTCCTATCAGGATGCAACATACACCACATCTCAGAATTATTTAAAAATTTGTGTACTTACTATCCTCATCAGTTAAGTCACTGAACACAGCTAACAAAGTCTGTCACAGTGAAAGGCACTGTAAGTTGACCCTAACATTTCCAATATTTCAGAAAGCCCCCATTTCCATGCAAACCTGACCTGAAAATGAGCACGGTACATGCAGTTCCTGGGGTTTCCATCTGCCTGTCAGCTGTGACTGTTCCAGTATTTTAGATGCTCCTCCACCAGCATGTGTTGAGTGATGGGCAAGACTGCTCTTCTGAAAACCATCTATAATGTAATGGCAAAGACAAAATTTTTAGACGGCTTCAAACATGCGAGCAAACTACTACTTTTTCTACACACTTAGTAAAAGGTTGATCATGATATTGGTAAATCATTCATTATTTGGCCCTGCTCCTTCCATAATTAACCTGAAAGAAAGACTATTAACCTGAAAGAAAGACTACTGAACTTAAAGTAACCCACATTTTAAAGTTAAATTTTAAAAAAAAGCCACAAAAAACCCACAAAACCACACAGAAAACACAACACAAACCCTCTTTTTGTAAGTTAAATWCAGTATCTCCGAAAGCACCCCTTTTTGGGTCTGCCGAAAGATTTTCACAGAGAGCCAGGGTACGAACGCGGCAGCCTGTTCCCACCTGCCAGCACACCTGCCCCCAACTGCCAAGCCTCCCACGCGCGGCACCTGCCGAGCAATGGCTGCACCAGGCCGCTGCAGCCCGCATGTGGCGCTGCAGCTCACGCAACCAACGGTCACTCACCCGTTACCATAATTCCTCATGGGTGGGCGGGCAATCATGAATTTAGGAGGATCCCTAATTGCTTAAACTGAACCACTTGTGCTAAGAAAGTTGCTCTTCTTTTGGAGTCAGTACGGGCGTGTTGTGTAGCTTACTCTTTCCCTTTGCTGTCTGCGTGGGTTCCTAACGGCAATGCCGTGGGCCTTAGCCCAGCTCCTCAGACTCAAGGCCCCTCTGGGCAAACTGGGCCGGTTGTCTGGAAAAATATAGGCAAAAAAGTATAGGCAAAATTGCTTGCTGAGCAATATAGATGAAGCAATAAAGCTCAAAAAAATTGTACAGAGACAAGCATGAACACAGGAGAGTCAGGCAAGCCATCATGACTGACTTGAAGCTGGCAAGAGAGGAGGAAAGCAGAAAGTGTTAGAGATACATGGGATGTACCTGTGCAGTCTGGTGCAAGGAGGCTGATAATACGGATCTTCCTCCAGAGGCTGGAAGTGTCTCCCTCTGAGGGGGCTAACACCTACCCAGGAATGACTACAGCTCAATAGGCAAAACCTCCCCAGTTACAGAAGCAATGGCTTGGATGTAGGCTGTTACGCTCTTCAAATTGAAGGGACCAAATGATGGAATATGCAAAAAGGTAAGACAGAGGTTCCTTTCTCACAGGATTAAGGGTTATTTTTCAAAGAATCAAGGTTTCAAATAACAGAATAAGACTGATAGATGTTTTGACACCTCTGGGAAGGTGGTGTATTTTACACAGAACAGAGAACAAAGGATACAATAGCAGTTACACTGTACTTATGTGGCTCAGTTTGACTTGTCCTGTTATTGTTTTCTCCTGAGTTCTCTGAGTTTCTGTGGGCCATAATTAGTTCACCTGACATGAATATCAACATAGCAATCAACACAGCAGTGTGATCCTGATTGTGCCACAGAGACAAGCTACTTCTTGCAAACACATTTCAGGTGACACCATTTAGCACAGTGGACTACAGCACTCAAACGTCCAATGAATAACTGAAGTGTTAATTATACAAGTACTCTGATGATTGGATTTCATACATATCTTAGAGCACTAATAACATCTCATTTTAATAGTTGCAGTCAGTTTGGCTCCACTACATAGGTRGTATTCTCACAACGTGTTATGGTTGTTCATAACGTTCAAAGCACATTCTGTCATTGCTCTCTGTTACAGGCCTGCTCTGCTTAGAAGCAGTTCAGTGGAGGAGTATTCCAGAAGTAGTTAAATACCRTTCAGTAGAATGAATTTCAGCCAGTTCTCGAACTACATATTTAAACTCCCTTTAGCACTTCTTGTTTCCTCCATTTTTATCACTGCCCCTGGGCTTGATTCTTTCTCCTGCCCATTCAGGATGATCTCCAAAATATTTGAGATGACATGAGGGAGACAATTGCCTTGCTTGCTCCCTTCCCTGCTTTCACCCCACATCCTCTTGTCCAATCTGCAAACAAGATAACATTCATGGGTTCTTTGGTTCTGAACAAGGGCTTTGCTTTCCATGTTCACAAATAAAAATATTTTCAATTTGGGAAAACAAAACATGTATTTATGCTTAGGTCTTTAAAATGGCTGAATGTGCCAGAGAGCWTACGCTGCCAGGTGAGCGGAGATCATTCTTTTAGGAAAGCTGGGTCAGATTACTTAAAGTTGAAAACTGGCTCAGTAACACCCAACAATCCTAACTTAAGTCACACCAAGGAGGGAATAATCCCTGGAACTTCAATTTTTTTTCTGTTGGTCAGCAAATAATGATACAATTGCAGTTGTGCTGATAATATTGTAAGGCCCTACACTCATTTGTGTTTGCTTGCGTTGGAGTGAATTACTGTTTAGTAATTATCTTGCCAGAGTCTTGAGTCTGGAGAAATCTGCCATGCTTAAATAATCAAGTGAATACCTTTGCATGTGTGCCTGAAAATCAAAGTAGAAGCCTAATGCTCATTTTGATGAAAAAGTTGAAGAAAATGACAAGAAACTAGGAAACTAAATAAGATTTTTATACTATCCTCTAGGGCAGCATATGCACTTAGCYGGTTTCAGCAGTTACCTGGGTGAGGAGCACAGAGGATTTTGAGTGGGAAGCCCTGGGGTACCTCAGGAAGGAGAGCAGAAAGGTTTGGGTGGAAAGCCTTAAGATACTTTTGCGGGGACAATTTGTGTTTTGGTAGGAAATTACTTCAGCAAGGAGAGCAAAGCAGTTTGAGCAGGAAGTCCTGAAATACCTCAGCAAGGTGAGCAGACGGGTTCGAGATGGAAGCACTGAGGTACCTCAACAGGGACAGCAGAAAGGGTTGTTTGGGAAGTCCTGAGGAACCTCAGCAAGGAGAGCAGAGGTACTTTTGCAAGGACAATTCCTATGTCTAGGTAGGAAACACTGCAATGCCTGAGTGGGTACAGCACCACGGTGAAATGGTGGTTTGATGAAAGCAGTTCCAGTGTTCTGTTGGGAAGAGCTGAGGTATCTCAGCARGGATAGCAGAAGAGTTTGAGAAAGAAGCATTGAGGTACCTCAGCAGCAATGCAGAAAGGTTTGGCATGAAGCTCTGAGGTACCTCAGCAAGGAGAGCAGACGAGATTGAGAGAGAAGCCCTGAGGTACCCCTGGAAGGACAGCAGAAAGGTTTGGGTTGGAAGCTATGGTTTACCTCAGCAAGGACAGCAGAAGAGTTTGGGTGAAGCCCTGAGGTATGTCAGTGAGGAGAGCTGAAGGGTTTGGGCAGGAAGCCCTGAGTTTCCTCAGCAGGGAGAGCAGAGGAATTTGAATGGGAATCACTGAGGTACCCCTGTGCAGTGAGCAGAATGTTTTGAGCAGGAGGAACTGAGGTGGTACTACTGTGTTTAGGCAGGAAATACTGAGTTATCTGAGGACTGCAAAAAGCATTTGGGTGACAGCTAGTACATAATTGATATAAAGACTATACCAGCTGATTCACTGGGCAAAAAGATCTGAAGAATTATATGAGAAATTGAATGAATCCTCTGGGTGAAGGGGTAGCATGGAACAGGTAGCCCTTGAAGGAAGAACAGTATGAGTAGGACCAAAAAGCTGAGGAATATCTTTGCTGGAAAGGGGAAAGAAAAGATAAGTTAATGTATGAGGGGACAGGTCTAAGCTGGTAAGTGTACAAAGCAGGAGACAAGATGAAGATTTCAGTAGGAAATGCCAAAGCAGCTTTCTTGACTACTACTGACAGTTCTAACTCTAGGTGCTAGGTAAAATATATTAGAGCTGAATCAAGGGCCATATCTCATTGTTTGAAACAGTTTAGAAAAAAATAATGCTGCATCAAGGAAAGAAAACAATCTCATCAGACTTTTCAGACCAGCGGGGGACAAGAATTTTGAATTATACTTACAAAAGCAATAATTCCTAAAAAATTGAGAAAGTAAGCCTTAAGCTCCCAACTTAAAATTTTTATTATTTTTTATAAAAGCATTGGCCAGCGTGCAACCTGCGGAGCTCCCTGTGGGCATCATGAGCAGCCTAGCCTCCACGCTTCCTGGGTGCAGGACCTCATCCTCCGGCTCGTGGTCAGCTGCCTTGGCTTCTCTTGCTCTGCTGGGAAGGCCTTTTAGGTGTATGTGCCTGGCTGCGTGTATGAGCTTCTTTTGATTGAGTTTCAAAATCATTGCAGTATAGAAAAATGAGGCTTCCCAACACTGGGAGAAGAACGCTATGTGCTAGCAGATAGGTCCTGCCTTGCAGCCTGAGCAGAGGGAGAGTTCAAGCTTGCCCCTTCTTCCTGTGGGACAGACCTAGGCAGCTTCGTAATAGTCTGGGCAATGGGACCTCCCTGTAACCAGGGCTTCATAGTCTCTGCCTATGTGGCTGTCTGTCCTTCTGGGAGCTCAGTCAGTGTGCAAACCCTGTAAGCAAGGCATCTGTAACGCCAYGGAGCCCTTCGTGAACTTGGAGCAGCTCGAGTGCCCTGTAAGCAGGGCTCAGGGGCTGCAGTGCTGCAGCCTGCTGCTTTAGCCAGCAATGACCCCTGCGCCTGTAAGTAAGGGGCAGGTGGAGGAACTGCTGCTGCATACAGGGGTAGGATTTTGTACTGCTTTTTGTCTTGGTATGACCACTCCGCTACCAACGGGGTCAAGGTTTCTGCCTGGGCTCCTTAAGACACATAGTGCTGCAGCCAGGACAGCCACCCATCCTGTGGGTGTGGGCTGGAGCCTCCCACTGTGGGGGGCTCGGTGCTAGCACTGAGCAGCCAGGGTGACCCCTCTGTCAGCAGGGTGCTGTGCGTCCCCTACRCTCAGCTGGAGGTGCTTGGAGCAGCCCCCTGTAAGCAGGTAGGCGACTCCTGCCCCGGCCTTTCAGAGGCATGGGGCAGAGGTCTGGGGAGCAGGCGGTGCCCTCCCAGTAGTCAGGGCTACGACCCCAGCTCTTTGGGTGGCCTTTTGCCACTGTGCTCTGCTGCCTGGCTGTTGAGAGTCATTCCTTTTGCTCTGGGGGAAGGTACAGCTCATTGACGCCCTCCACCCAGACACTTACCTACCCGTACAGAGGGTCCAGGTCTCTGCAGCTTCCTGCCTGGCTGGCAGCCTGCTTGGTGTGAGCACCCCTTAAATCTGGTCAAAGGAGCCTTCTCTGCCCTTTAGGACCAGGGCTGCCCTGTAATTTATGGACCGGCCTGCACTCCAGCAAGCCCCCTGTAAGCAGGGCTGAAACCTCTTCCGCCACTGCTTTTCCTGCCCAGTTGAACACGCCCAGAGTGCCAGCCTCAACACCAACTTGAATTCTGCAGCCGCAGCTCTCGTCAAGGCAGCTGGGCAGCTTCCCCCCATGGAGGCTGGGTCATTATAAGCAGTGGCTAGTGAGTTGAGCAAAGTGATCCTGGTCCCGGGGCATTTTGGAGTGGCTGGGAGGAGGTTACTTTTGTTACCTTGATCCAGGCAACCTCCCTGCAGACAGGGCTAGGGGGCTCTGCTCTCTCTGCCTCTGGTCTTTGTGCTCCCTCAGCTGGCTACTGAGAGTGATGGCCCTGCAAGGAGGGTGAGAGTCACATGGGGATTGTTCATATTACTGAGATCTCTGGGGTGGGAAACATCCTGTGGGCTTCATGCCCTGCTGCAGTGMAGTGCAGTACAGAGAGTGTGGGTGCCCTCTGCGGAGGGGGTATTTCACAATGCTTGTCCTTGTAGGACAGTGGGGCAGCCCTTTTTTGTGCAAACAGCACCTTGACCTCCCTGTAAGAAGGGTTCAGGTCTGTGGGGCATCAGTGTCCTCTTGTCAGCCAGCTGCACAGCCTACCCTTGCCTGTGAGGGTTTGTGTCACAAGACTCAGCTTTGTGGGATGCACAGAGCCTCTTGTAACCTCAGACCCCAGAGCTGACCCTCTTGTCAGGAATTGACTCCCTTCCTTAGGCGCTTCATGCCCTGTTGGCAGGCAAGCCAGCACGGCAGCCATGTAATGAGAGTGGACGCCATGGGCCCAACACCCTCCCCTCCCTATGGAGGGACAAGGGGAGCCCTTTGTAGGATAGAGCAATGTGGACAGCTTTGTAAAACAGGGCGAGAGATGTTCCCTCTTTGTGTCTTGGTTGTGGCTACTTTAGCGAGCAGGACAGAATGAAGACTCTGTGAGGATGGAAGAAATTCCTTTCTATCATTGCTTCTGGCACCACCATGTCCCACTCCTAGAAAGCATGCTCAGAGTCCTAGACCTCTSCTCTCAGCCTTGTCCCTGGTCAGAAGACTACATACTGCCCTGGGGACTCTGCAGCTGTTCYTAAGGGTGAAGGAGTGGAAAGCGCTGCATGAGCAGTAAGACAAATATCCTGATGGCAACAATCATACTATTCAGAAAAAAATAAAATTCAATACTGTTTGTGGCAGTAATGCACTGGTATAATGGATTTCCAATTTATTTAACGTACTTGCTACACTCTTTCAGCTCTAGCAATAATCAATAATCCTCCCCTCATGGACTCTATACAAATTTTCCTCACAGGGAATACATTCATAACTAGTATTTGTTTACAATCATATTATATTGATATAATAATAATAATATATTGATATTATATATCATATTATAGAGATGTGAGTAAAATATATTATGCCATTCTTCATAAATCCTGTATGCCACATAAAACAAGTATAACTCTCAGTCATGTCASCTCCCATAACTCAAGCTGTGAAGAGCATGACAAAATTCCTCAATTCTTGTTAGTCCCAGCATTAAATACTGTATGAACATATGAATAAACCAAAAAAATCCATGTTATTCTTGTCCATGCAAAGTACACATTCGAGCCCTAAGAGCTTTATTCATTTATTTTCTTTAGATAATCTTACTCAGTGTTTGCTCACTCCCTTTTCCTGATGGTATTTGTGAGCCCTTGAAGAATCACTGACTTCGAGACACAAGAGTGTAAAGGGTGGCCACCACCGTAGCTCAGTTAGCCAGTGGCATAATGTAAGTATTTTCACCCTGGCCAACTGTTTACTGAAAATGATGTTACCTCCCTGGGTTTACACCTAGTATAAGCCTCCTGTTCAGTTTGAGGGTAATTTTCCTGTGTTTTTTATGCATCTGATTGATAGAGTACAAAGAAATGCAGGGAAGACTAGTAATGACCTCTGCAGTAGCAAGGGAGTTGCCAACACTTTCCCTTCTCCAATTGCGGGTTTGATTCCCATATTCTTAACGTTCACTTCTGCTTCTTAAGAACTGGTGGGTATCTTGAGAGCTGTATAATGAATCCCTAAACGGTGTTCAAACCAGTGAAGTTTGAACTGGAGCATAACAGTTGTTCTGTTTCCATTAGATACAAGGCATATCACAGTGACAAACTGTTAAAAAAACCGCTAAGCTCAAGCAGCACACACATTATTCCAAAGCTGAAAATCTATGTAGCTTCATGCTAATGAAATGTGTCTTAATGTTAATATCTTTGTAGAAAAACTACTGTGGAAATAAAGATAAAAGAATGCTGCTATAGGACCCAGACTGGTATTAAAATGTAAGGGCTATTTACTAATAAAATACTAATAATGCCACATGTAAAAGGCCCAGGATAAAACACATTTTTAATGTGTTTATCTTCTTCCATACATGCAGAGCTCACCATCACAACAGTTTGATTAGAGTATAATGAGGAATAAATATGTTTGTATCTTTCTTCATTCACCAAGCATTTCTCAGTTACATGGCACTGACAGTAAGTTGGCCACTTTTGCTGTGTTTGCTAGTTTGGATTGATTTCACATGAAGAATAATAAATACAAATTATCTCTTTCATATTCCGTCTCAGCATGTTTGAATATTACCGCTTTTACTCTGAGAATTTACTCTGTGAGAAGACAATGCTTGTGTCATCCATACATTTCACTGTGGGAAACATGAGTTAATGTTATTATTGAATTACTTGGTACGTGCTATAGAAACAATGCCATCTAATTTTGCGATAAATACAACCTACAAGAGGGAACAGATAGAAGTCTCTATTTTCATATTATGTTTTGAAACAGCAATGAAAATGATACTCTAAAAATGGTAGATTGGCAGTCTTAAGGAATAGAACTCCTCTGTCTATGAAGAAGATGGAGGCAGAGAACCACACTGTTTTCAGAGCACTGTTCATTCTTGCCCAATTCATTTAACAGGAGCTATTCATAGCCATTTAGTCCTTATTAGTCTCTGTTATATTTAGACTAGCTATATAAAGGATAAAATTACAGTTGTTACAGAATTATCCACTAAGTCATCTCTCCAGAAATTAGTTTTTCATAGCACAAGTGCTTGAGATAAACAATTGCTTCATTAATGTAGTCCTCAATTTTTTGCCCTTCAGTTTTGCTTTACTTAATTAGGTAATGCTCAGATTGAATGAGGCCACCTTCTAAGGGTTTGTCCCATCAGCTGACTTGTCCTTATTGGTTCTTACTGAAATCCCCCCCCCCCCCCCCCAGAGAAGGCACTGGTCTTGATTGTGCAATCTCTCATACACAGTAAATCTACCAATTCATATGGCCTGTAGAAGGTCAAGCGAATATCACAGTTATTCTAGATTAGATAGTATTACACACCCCATGTGAACACATAGGGTGTATACTCAGTAAAGAAACTATGTCAGACTATCCTCCATAAGAAATGAAAGCCTCATTAAATGGAGTAAAATAAAGACTTATGTATCTTGTTTCTTGAGATGTCTAGTAAATCAAGGTAAGTGTATGAGTCTAAGGTGAGTGCAAGTAAAAATGAAGCCCACATTGCTGCAATTAAAGTGATCTATTTATTGTCCAACATAGCCCGTGCCAATTTAGTAATCTGTTCTGTTGGCTAGTAACTAGTGATTTTCAGATGTTTCTTGGTTCCATATAAGACCCTTTGAAATAATCTGGAACTAAGAGCAGCTGATGATGATGCAGCTTGGGAACATTTGCATAAAAAGTTGGTTGTGCATCAGTATACTAGTGAAAAAAGTATCTTCTGTAGAGTTTTAATTAAAGATGGAATGATAGTTTGTTAGAGTACACCTTTTGAACAACTTTTCATACACCATAATGCTGGTATAACTTCAAATGCTTAACTAACTTTCTGATATTAGCAGAAAAGTGTACTATAATGAGTGCAAATTAATATGGCTTTGGATTTATTTGGTAGAAAAAATGCTGTGTGAAAAATTCATTGTTGAAAGTGATTATCAGTTACTGATAGGCATTTGAAGTGAAGCAAATCATTCGAAACCAGAACAAATGGCTAGCTCAACTTTGTGCAAAGTAGCTTATCTGGTATAAAACCAAATTCTGCCTAGACTGCAGTACATTACCTATTTTATCTCTGAACTTACAAAAGATACTATCGCTGCTGCTGAAATTCTGCCTTTTGTCAAGGGATTTATATTACCATTTAGAAGGCAAACATGGTGTTTTTAATAGTACTGCATGTTAACAAATATTTTTTGTGCTTATCTATGCACCACTTTAACTAGAAGCTAAAGTAAACCTGTATTTATGCTGCATGAAAACAGCAGTAGCTATCTCATTTTCCATGAGGTATTAGAAGATAAGAATAATCTTTTAAAGCCTCATCYAAAGCTCATTCATGGTCAATGGAAAGATCCCTTTTTTCCTAATGGAAAACTGCTATTATTTAATTTAAAACAAAAGCAAAGAAAATTCAGTCTTTCTTTTCTTTCTCTTTCAAGATGATAGATAAAGCACTGAGTAAATTACTAATGTGGTACTCAGGATGACATCACAGACTTACTAACTGATTTCATAATTATTTTGTGTGGGATAATACATACACTTCCTGCATTTTGGTTTCCTTTTGGCAAAATGAAGACAATATAACTTTCCTATTTTTCTACTATATTGTTAGGATAATTAAATTGAATATTGTATTAAATAGATCACCAACTAAATTTGTAAAGTGATAATAATAACATAAACACTGCTATACCTGCATTAAATTTATAGAGGATATGATGAATTCAGATACCATGTCTCTCCCTAAGAGAGAGACATTTCCCAATCTTCCATGAAATCATATTGTAAATTCTCAGGGGCAGTTCCTACTCCTAGCCCAATAAGTAGCATAAAGACTTTTTGCCCAACTGTTCATAACCTTGAGAATTTCAGTTAATTATGTATTGGTTGAAATGTTTTTAATAAACACAAAATACTTTATTGTATATTCAGTCTCATCCAGCCTATATACATCTACAAGGGAGCACAGTGATATGGAAGAAAAAGTGGGTAGAGTAAAAAAGACCAAGTGAGTGATAAAAAGCATTACATGAGAGTCAGGCTATATAACAAAGGAAATATATCTATGTATGAATTTTCTGTCTGTTTATTAGAGCATGCATCTGTGTTCTATAATGGAACTAAAATTGGGGGCGGGGGAAGAGAAGTAAGGCATGTTATTAGGCTAAGGTTCATGGAAGTAAGCTACAGAAACAGAATAATTCATAAGACAATGCTCCAGTTCTATTAAGGCTAACTTTTGATTTTTCTGTAGCTTCTTCACTGCCTAAAGTTCACATTAATATTTTCTCACTCTTAACATCTTTTCAGGGCAAATATTTTCATAGGCTTCTTGATAGTATCAGCAATCACTGATCCTGGCACAGGAACTGAGGAACAAAAAGATATTGTAGTGTTTTCCATTGACATAACTACCTATTCCCTATCTTTCTTGGCAAGGACTAATTAAAACAAAAAATAAAACAGTGACTCAAACTAAAGAGTCTCAGTTTTTAAGTAATTTGGCTTCAATACAGCACTAACAGAACATTTCTCTTTCTGGAGATAGATGCATTAATAAAAAGAAAAGAAAAAAAAAGGAGAAAGGTCAATAATTTGTGGTTCTTGCTACCACTTTGCTCCCCAACTTGCGCTATGCATAGGAAGGTCAAGCACTACTATATCAAAGCACAGCAAGTTCTCTTCCAACAGAGCTTGCAATTTTTGGGACTCTTCTCCACTTACAATTGAACTGTTTTGGTAATAGGACAAAGAATATAACCAAAGTAAGGGCAAGAAACAAACAAAATAAAATTATGTCCTACAGAGTGAATCTCTGGTACAAAAATAATATTTACTGTAATTATAAATAATAAATAACTACTTGTTTCTAAATTTGCTATCTATAATGAATAGAAGAAAAGATAAAAACTTCAGAATGTTATTCTTATGGGATAGATAGTAAAAACAGATTCACTTCTTGTGAACTGATTCAAAATTCAAGTGATCCCCTACTTCATACTGAGTAGAAATGGCCAGTGAGAATAAAAATTGTAGACTTTTTTTAGATCAACATGGGGAAAAAATCAGATTTACCAAATATCTGTTGCCATGCAGAGTCTATTTCAACAAGCCACAAGCGATACTATCGGATGAGAAAAAAAAAACCACAACCTTTCTCCCTTTTCAAAGAGTTTCTTCTCAAGTATCCATATTTTCACAGAGTCAGATCAAAACAGAGTTCTTCTAAATTATCTATTAGTATTTAATGAGTATCTTTAGGACGACCATTTTAGCTTCTTTTCAAAAACCACATTTGGTTGAAAACTGTGAGCATGCACAAACAGCTCCTCTCTCAAGTCACTAAGTCTTCTACCTTTTTCATGTTGAAACTGTCTGGAAAATCATTCATTTATAGACCATTATTTGCACTGTAACTGCATATATCCAACATACAATTATTCCACAGATACGCAAATGCCAGGCTTACATGAAACATTTTGGCAATAGACCTAAAAGCTTTAGCTCTGTGCTTCATCCATGGCTACAGTCCCTCCACGTCACCAAAGATTTCATATTATTCAATTTATGCAAAAACATTAATTAAGGATGAATGTGATATGGATCAAAGCATCTTCACTGGTTTTGAAAGTGGATGCATGGAATGGTTATATGAAGATTAATATGATTTATCTTTGTGAAACTATTTCAGAATATGAGAGGAAAAAGCAGTTACTACTGAAACATAGTCACTTGGAAGTTACAAAGAAAACAAAAACGTTATAATTTTTTTTTCTTGCTTTAATCTTTATGCCTCAATTAATAAACCTGTTCTCCCATTGACCTATCATTACATGAGAGCAATAAATTTCTTTAACTAGCAATAACATATACCATACCAAATCAAAACACTGTTTGTTGAAGAAATATGCTATCTCTTTAGCATTTCTTTCCAGATGAATTTTCCTTGGTTTGCCTCAGCATTTTCCCTAGATACTGGTTCATTAATCTCTTGAGAACTGAAGACTTGATAAAACGTTAATAATGCTAATCCTGATAGTACATAATAGTAGATAGGCACACACAAAGTATCACAGAAGGAAAATACACACAATAGCATATAAATACATAATCTTCTTACTGCTATTATTCTACTGTTTGTTTATCATTGTTGCTTTACTATAATATACAAAGCTTAGCAGTACAGAAACAGTTATGTAGATGGCAAAGTCGTTAACCAGGTATATAATAAGGAATTTTACAGTTTAGCATCCTAGTTACTAAAAAAAAAAAAAAAGATGTATTTTAAAAGTTTGTTTTCTTATAGTGAAACCATTTTCCCGTATTTAGATTTCCAGCGATTTCTTTCATACTGTCTGTAACTGTCTCAAGAAATATTTAGGCAATTATGGAGTAATTTCAATTCAAAGACCTTATACATTATTTAATTCCGCCCCACATCCCTTTGTCTACCAAYAGCAGCAGGTCAAGGAATGCGTATTTTAGTTTCTTTGAGTATCTCTATTTGGGAAGTATGGTATTCATTTCACAAACTACTTACAGATAAAGCTGAGGCAATTCAATCAAAATAATGTTGGAAATGAACACAGGCACAGGTTTGACAGCAACAAATAGCTCAGGTTTGAGTTTTATTTAAAACAAATAAATTGAAACACAGTTTGGTTTAATGAATGGCTCATTAGTGGTTGAGAGATCTGTATCCCCCATTTTGCCACTAATTTATTGAATGATTGTGGCTGAATTGCTTTCACTTTCATTGCTGCTGTTTACCCATCTTTTTCCCTCTTTCTCATTCTTGTCTATTTAAGACTATAAGGTCTCTTAATGTGGTGTAGTCTGAGTTCTCAAAGCTATAAAGCCTCCAACTTACTTTCTAGTACTGTAATAATTTGACTTCAGAGAAAAAAAAATCAATTTAATGAATTCCAATTCCCCCTCTCATTTGTCCCGCTCACCTGTTCTTGCTCCTGACTGATCTCTTATTGGGCCAAAATATTGTTTTTGTAGCTGTGATGTGAACTGAACTTGGTTAAAAATAAACAAAAAAATGGAATTTCAGAGAAACACTTTAAAAGCTAAATCAGTTCAGTGATCCAGTATACAATACCACATTCCAGTCTCAATAATTATTTTGCCTATTTAAATACATTCTATAGTGGTATTTGAATATCCTAGTCCTCATTTTCTATCTTGAACTTCTATATAACCTTATAATGAAGTGCTAAACTTTTGTTAATTTCACTAAGAGATTCACCAGAGTTATAAATAAGGTATACAAACAGTGATCAATGTATCAGAGATGTTGCCAACATTATATTTCCAAAGAAGTTACATGTGATAATCAGACAGAAATTTATATTTTCAGGGATTTTAACTAGGAAATTTCCTCAGGTGCTGGGAGGTAATATGTTTGGCTCAAAAACTTTTTCCTAGATCTTCAAAAAGAATGTGTATGTTTAGCTCTTAATTTTTTTACATCCTATTAGCTGAAGTTTAACGTTTTTATGCATAGGTTAACAATAATGGACAGTCCTGTTGGATATCATTTCATGAGGAAAGGTGGTTAATATTGTTGCTCTTTATCTGTCAATTACAATGTAAGAAGCAGAATGAGGCATTCTGCTGACATTTCCTCCTCATTGTGAAAATCACTAATTTAGAGCTATTTAAGATACTTATGCTAATGGACATTGCTGGCACAAGAACAAATGAATGTAAATTACCTATGGTTAAATGGTAACCTAAAATTAGAAGAACTTTTTAATGAGAAGAGCAAGAATGATCTAGAAATGCCTTCCCATAAGACCAGGCATATGGAAACGAGTCTAGATTTAAGCAAAGAATTAGGATAAGTTTGTGTACAACTTTATTTACTGCCAGAATGAGAAGATTCAGGAGCCTACAAGATCTGACAGTGGACTATATTGCTATATTACTCTAGAGGGCTATATATTCAATGAGTTAAAAAAATTAATTTCCGTTTTTGATAGCAACAAAATAGGAGAGAGCATAATTCATATTTATCCTGAGCATGGAGGTTTTTTTCTCATTTTTTAGTTTGAGTGTTTCTAGGATATGCCAGGTTTAGATTTAGGAGAAAATCTGTGATAGCCTGAGCCAATGAAACTAAACCTCATGCTCACTAGCAAAAGTAGGCTATTAAATTTAAATAAATTTGCCTTGGATAATATAGGGCAAAGCATTCTCTTTTTAATTACATTGGTCCTTTAAAGCTACTTATCTAGATAAACCTATTGTAAACTTATGTAGCACATGTCTATGATACATATTTGGCCTTAAAAAATATTCATCATATAGCTTAGCTTTTGCACAGTGATACTGATTAATGCAAACTGAGGTCAAATGTGACCATACACAAGTAGCGTAAAATTCTGTTAACTGATTTACCTGAAAAAGTTCAGAATCTGAAGACCAATTGGTTCAGTTTTAATAGATGAACACCAGAAATAGTATCTCTCTCAAGATATTACTATTTTCCGTACTTGTCACGCATACATTTCTAAAGGACAGAATGATTTCTGTATGCGTAACAGAGCATGATTCACTGCTAAACTTCTTGACAGCTACTGCTAGTCCATTTCATTACAAAAAAATAACCCTGTGTCATTTTTAACTTTTGTTGATTGCACTTGCACCCTAATGGAGATCAAAAAGTTAATTGCTCTAGTAATTGCAACTTTGATCAATAGGGAAATAAATAAATCTGTCATTTACAAATGTTTTTCTTTATTATACACCAAATTAAGTCATATTGCTGTTCTGGAAAAAGCGAGTCTTTTATTGCAAAGAAGCAAATCATCAAATAGGCTTTCTTGTAGCTTTCAGATAGTAATTATACTTTAGTATTTAACGTATCACAGCAATTATTTTCAGTTCTGTAAAGTTACCTGTCATTCTTCTGTGAAACACTGGATTACAACACAAAGGAGGGAAGAATTTTAAATTAGAAGCATGCTCTGTATGATTAAAAAAAAAAAGAGAGACAAAAAGAGGTTTTTCCAAAGAACACTGGACATCACTGAGAAGGGTCTAAGAGGACAATTTTAGAAGCAATAAGGTGAAACAGAACAAATGAAACATTTAGGATGAACATTAGGAATGTTTTACACTGAGATCTGCTAAATTGTAAATAGTCTCCCTGAGGAAATGGCTGCAGCCCATTTAATTGAAACTGGACAAAACACTTGATAGCATATCGTAACAAACAAGTCTATATTGAACGTAATGATGAAAATGTGTTTGTTCTGTTTTTAAATATCTGAGAAAAAAGGAGAAAAAAATAGACTCTTGTGGCACATATCAGAGCTTCAAGGATGGACGGAGTAGATTGATCTGCATACCCAGAAATACATAAGCTCTTCCTCTGGACTTCTGTGCTTCAAAATACTGAAGACAAGCAAGAGAGTTGCAGGTCTCAAAAGAATTAATCTCAGCAWAACTTTCATAATTTTACTTTGAGGAATCATTTCAGATGAATGACTTCAAGCATCATTATATTAGATATTTTGTAATACTATCTATACTGCAAAATTTTATCTTTCAGTATACACGGTCATTAACTTCATCCAGCCATTATACTATACTCTTTAATGTTCTGTTTTCTAGCACAGAAATTTACATTAAAAACAAGATTTTAAAAAATCTTGACTTACAAAACTACTCAAGTGACACTTGAAAATCAACTTTCTATATGTAGGCTTCCACTCTGTGGTAGATAGATAGGTTCTATTAAAAGGAAAGGACAGAAGGCTAGATTCAAATGTCCCTTTCAAGAAAGTGAGTGTTCTTTCATTGTGTGTTGTTTCTAATAGAACCGCAAGAAGTGTATGAAGAATACATGCCAATACAACATTATTATACTTAAGGGAAGATAGCCCTCTGACATGAATGATTATTTCTCTGCTAGTGATTTTCATTGACCCTGAGGGATGGTTTTCTTTTAATTGCACCTAACGAGCTAGCTAGAATATCAGTTCTCTCATTTCCACACAAATTAGCTCTTGTATAACTAGAATGCTAAAGGGATGAGAGAGAGCATAAACCAGCTCCAATTTCCACATCACCAGCAGCATCAGAAAACAGCACTTTCATTTAGGAAAGATTTTTTTTAAATTAGAATTTTACTGTAAAATAGTAGAAAGAAACTTTAATGGATAATTTCTCATGGGCACATTCTCAAATTTGTATGCAAAGAAGAAAAAAGGAAAAGGAAAGGTGAATGCACGTAGAGTCTCTTATTTTTAGATGCATTTATATGTTGCTGGATGACATTTTACTGCCTCTTCAAAGCAAAGGATTTATTTTTATCATTGCCCCAGTGGAGGGTTACTGACACAGAACCAGCCATATGCTCACATGATGAAGACTGTTTTTACTCTGGTGAAGCTGCTCTAAAGTAGACCAGCTGAGGATATGATTCTGATCCCAAATCCATCGAAGTCAGTGAGACAGCACTATGACTATCATTTGAGTTTTAATATAGAGTTAAATGTCTTGCTTAAAATCACACAGAAAATGTATGGTAGCCAAGGTCTGAATCCGAGCAATTTAAACTTTACATCAGCATCGTTGGCATCAAATTTAAGATCTACTACTTTTTTTCTTTACTTTGCATAAAGATCAAGCAAAATCATAATCACTAGAGAACAATGCAAATGCTCATGCTGATCTCTCTTCACTTTTCTGGGGAGTGAAATGAAGCCATAATAAAAACCATGAAAACTCTGTAAAGACATATGAACTCAGACACAAAAATATCCTGAAATACAAGGGAATTCATGTAGGAACTCAAGACAAATTGTCCCAGAGACAAACATCTTCACATCACTTCTTGTAAAGGATTTAAATTGTATACAGTAGAATTTTTTTTGCCTACTTCAGCAGTGGCTTCGATGTGAAGGTACCTGTCAAAGACATTAATCCTGTGGGATGATAACTGTCTTGTCTTAATCAAGGGTATGGAACTTCAAATGTTAGGTGACTCTTGGAAAGCACATTTAGTTCTGGACTTTAGCATAACTTTTTCTATTGCTTTAGGACTGCATGTACAACTACTAAGTGATTCTGAGGTTTATACTGAACTTTCAAATCATGCACTCATACTGTAAAATAATCTCTCTATTTCCAGGATTTGCTGAATCCCTTTTAAATTTGGTTATGTCTAATTTACACTGGATTTCTATAAATAAGGGCATGAAATCTCCTATAATTGAACTAAACGCACAGTCTCCTCCTCTACTTTATCATTTTAGCTCCTTGTTTTTGTTAGAGCCTATGAAACAGAAACCACTGATCTTGACTTTTGACTGAAAATACTCCTCTCAGCAGCAGCTATTGGCTATCAGTTCTGTGATCACTAAATACTTCATCAACATTGCCTTTAAACTTATTTAGCTTTCCAAACCCTTTATTGGTATTTGCAGTACTATCTGGACAACATTATATCAAAAGTCTCTCAGGTTTTTAAGTTCTGATACAAATACTGCAATACAGTGTACCATATCAAAAACGTAGTGGCATCTCCTGGGTATTAGTCTACACATGTTAATGAGGACCCTGGTTCTGCAGTGATCTGTTGTAAAATTTCCTACCTTCATTTCTCTGCTGAATGTGTAACTTTTGCCATGCTTAATTATGTTTTGTTTTCATTTACTTTTAGCTTAAGCATTATTGAAATATTCCCAAAATTTGCGTGAGAGAAAAACAACTAAACAAAGACTGGTGAAAAAAAAAACATACTATGAATGAGTAAAAGTAAAGGATTATTGTAAAGACTTTTGCAAATTCACCTATCGCTGCTAACTATTTATGGATAACTGAAGATTTTGAATGAGTGTGATTCAAGCTTTGGAGAAAATGACAGCATCTATGCATATATATTTGATAGCTAATGACTCAACTGGAAAAACAAATGTTTAACTGATTGTGTGTATGAAACACTGCATTAGCAAATAAGATTAGAGGTGTCGCTCTGTTTGAAGCAGACCTATCAGCTAAAATATTTTTCCCTGACATAAGCAGTGATAAAATGGCGATCAAACTGTATCTCTTTAACTTATCAGATTTTAGAAAAATTGGTGAGATGAAGCCACCTATCCAGGAGATGAAACTTTCAGGGTAAGTATATATAGCAGAGAAAGTGAGTATGAATTTATTCCAGAACACAGGTCAGATTATACTGGTGAAGAATGGAGTCCCTACCGACTTGTGTTAGTGACTTGTGCAAGTCCTCAGGCATGATAATGTGATATAAAAACTTGTCATGTAACATTCTTCATTTATAACGAAAAGCAGGAAAATGAAAAAAAAAACTTGGTCCTAACACAGTAATGTATTTAATGCACTTTTCGAATAGTATTCATCTGTGATATGACATCCATCTATGATATCGTCGACGACATTTTTGATACAAGAGGCATCAAAATACATTTCCTGCCTTCAACAAATTTGGCTCAGGCTCATTCTCAGCCAGAGATGGTGTCTTTGGAGTTAGCACCCTTTGATGCATGTTTTTCTTCCATGAATAAATCTGGGCCTTCACGGTTTAATTACATGCCCTGTGTAGCACACCTAAGACACATTTTTCATAGTGTTCATTTATGATGTTTGGCAGTAGCAGTACTACTACACAGCACGTTTGTGTGGAGTCAGGTAGTACCCTTCTGAATAGGAATCATTACATGTTTGGGTACTACTAGGGCAGATGTCTTTTGGGAGCATTGATACCTCTCTCATTTGAACATTTTTCAAATACCTTAGCTTCAGGGACACTTATAGAAAACCTCTTATGTGAGCTGCAAACTCTGCAGTTCAAGCAAATTCTGAATCATTGCCCGCAGACGTCCACTTCAATAACTCAGTAAGACTGAATACACACACACACAAAAGGCTGTCATTGACTATCTGGGAAAGGGTTAACTTGACTGGTCCCACAAAACTCAACAGCTGGCAGAAGACTCAAGAGGAAGGATGGACTTCGGTCTCTCTTATTATTTCAATTAAAATATAAAAAAAGCACAGAATATCTTCCCTTCCTTCAAAGAACTTATCAAATTAATGAAATTACGATTACTTCCATGCATTCTACAGTTTCTTTMTTTACAGCTATTTCTTTTTTTTCTTTAAAATGGATCCTTTTAAAATCAAGTACACATCTCTCCTGTGCAGAATGTGCTTATTAAAAATCAAGCTGTCTGAAATACCTCATACAGCTCAAAATTTCAGAACACCCTATGTCTGAAGAGGTATATTTATCAGAGCTGAATGCTCTATCGATCCCTGTGCAGAAGACACAAAAGAAATTAAATGTCAGTTACTTAGAAACTGGAATTGATCAACCTCATCTATAATTATACTTTGAAAACAAAAATAGGAATAAAGCGCGCCTTTGACATTAGGTTTTGGGCTGCAAAGGGGCTTATAATTAATAATGGAATTTTCTTTAAAAGTTGATTTCATATGGCACAGAGAATAACAGGCATGCTAGATTAGGAGTCCTGTTAGCTCAACACTATCTCCAAAAAAAGATGGGCCTCCACAGGTAATGATCTTTCCTGTTAAGGACCACCAAACTTCATTTGTTTTGGATCTACTGTTAGCTAGTTTCATTTTATGCCTCTTGTTTTTTGCATCTGAAAGGAAAGTAAGAGTTGTTTCCTATTCACCTTCTCATCCTTCTATTGCTAAAAAAAAAAAAGTGCATATGCTATCCAGACTAATCCATCTTGGTAGTATGGATTAAATTCATTTAAATTTTAATTTAAATCTGTGGTGCTGTTTCACATTATTTCTGCTTATTCATCCCCCTACAGGCATGACCTTGTCCATGAAATACATAGAGGAAAACTTGCAGAAATTCATCGATGAGAAAAACTTACAGTAATTCATTGCTAAGGTTACCCTATGTCATAGCTCATTTCTGTAAGCCAAGCTTTGCTGTCTGTGATAATGAGAAAAGAGGCTTGCAATTTGTAGGGAATACTATTTCCTTCAGCATCTCCCAAGAGTAGTGCTATATTGAGGAAAGGTAAAGCTCCTTCAACGGTTTCAGGTAATCTCAGCCGTTCTTGGTAGAAGATGAATTTTGTCACATTTACTAGATTAAAAGGGAAGGTGTCTCATGTTTTTCAGTCTTTTTGTCAGAGATTAATCTGTGCAAGTAAGGGAGAGAGACAAGCAAAATCTGAGTCACACAGTGAGAGAGAGGCTTGCAAGGGAGCTGAAAGTAATCTCCAATTTAAGGTTCCTGTGCCTTTTTTTTTATACAGATCCAATGTGAAATGGCAGCTTCAGGAAACATTAGGAGATCCGTATAGCTCAGGCCCATGTACAGTTTTGCCATTTCAGTGTATGACTGGCTTATATATATTTTTGAGTCTTTAATCCACTTCATTTAATTGCTTAGAGTTATATCTAATTCTAGGCAGATAAACAACTCCACTAAAGTTGTTGATAGCATTGTACACATGGTTGCATACTTGATGAATAGGAAGGCTTTCCATGAAAGAGAGAACTGTCTTGGCTTCAAATGCTATTGTAATCATTTATCTTCATCATAAATCATATTTCACTGACAGGAGAGGTGTTAGAAGTCTTGTGGAAGACCCACTCTAGGGGGTCTCTTGTACCTAGAGACAAAAAAAAAAAAACCCAACAAAACAAAGGTCTTTGATCTACAGAAATAGTTTCAAAGATATTGAAACTGACTCCTTGAGAGTGCTATTTTTTACTTTTTGTCTTTCAAAGTAGGTGAATGTCTTATTTTTATTGCCACTGGGTATCCAAAAGGACATCTGGTGTGCTCAGATGCCAATGCAATCAGAAGTGCTCTCAAAGGAGAGATGCTAGCTGTCTCTTCCTGTGATACAGTGTGGGAAATGGAAACAAACTCGTTTTCTAATTCTTTTCAAAAATAATGTATTTTCTGGCATGGTGTCAGGAGAAGTATGACTTGAGACATCAGCATCTTTATTCAGAACATAACCAAGAAGTTAGTTTTATTTTGGATATATTAATGTATGTGTAAGGATTCAGCTTGAGAATTATTATATATATATATTACTTAATACCCATTTTATGCATTTAGATAGTGTGGTAAAAGATTAGTGAAAGAGGATTGAAAAGAGGTTAATTTACTATACGCCCAGCTTGGATTGCTAACAATAAATGTGATTGATGAGGACCAGCTCATAAAGAAGCAGAACTACAGTCAGCATAGCCCTTATGAATTAACTTTCAGTTTCTCCCAAGAGGGAGCTAGCATTTGTGTCCTACTTCAGCCAGTTGGACTCTGAAAGCTTTATGATAAAAGTCTTTCACGTACTGACTTTATTTTTGTTCACGTATTCTTGTTTCAACTCAAACAGCTATTTATAAAAACAAAAAAAAACTGAAAAGAAATTGTAAAAAACAGTTGAGAGATTCATTAAGGTACATAAATTCATTTTTAACTCTACGCCCATTTCTTGAGAGCACTGAACTGCAAATATTATAATTAGGCAATAATAATCTGTGTGAAAGTCATAAGAAATGTAAAACATAAATAACAATAGCCACATGACAGTTCAGAACTTTATTACAATGGATGTGCCCAAAGATGCCATCCCTAAGGAACGGCTGCATTGTGACCTAGGAAACTTTAGGAAGGCATCTTCTCCTTGGATTCTGCAAAGAGCACTTGGCAGGGAACAGGAGGACTGAAAATGTAAACCTGTACTTCACTTTTCCACTCTCCGGATCTCTATGTTCTCCACAGACTAGTTCAGGCTCTAGTAGTTAGTGTTGACCTGTTAAGAAGAGTTACAAAACTCTCTAGAAATTGTTGAAATTCAAGAATGTTTTCTCCTGCATCAACATCATAGTCTGTAGAGAAGCAAGAGAGCCATCCCTGTCAACCTGTGATTTATTCATGCCAAGGAAAGCAATTCTCCAGTAATAGCTCTACACACACCCCCTCCCCCCACAAACCCAGTTACTATAAGCAGAACAAAATAAAAATACAGAGTACCATCAGCTGAGAGCACAGGCCAACAAGAACCAGATGGTTATTTAAAAATAAGTATGAAGGCAAAAGCAAATAATTTTATTAAAAATCATTAAAAGATTATGATCAGGGTAATTACTTGCATATATTTGTAAATAACTACAGTAATCATGCATTTTACTTGCAGGATGATACCTCCACTCTATTTGTAGTCTTTCTCTTTCTGCTAATTTTACATACTAATACTTGGGATGTTTTGCAAATGTCTGCAGAATGTCCTCCATAGGTAAAGAGATACTTACTCTATTCTTCGTTTTGGTACAGCATATACAGAACTGCACCACTGATTAGATGCACAGTAATTATATTTCACTTTCTTTCTTTAGCTTCTTCTGAAGTCTCTGATTTTGAATAATGTTATTGAACAAAGACCCTGAATCATGACTGYGTTATGTGCACTAAAAACAGACAAAGTACAGATGTAGCACAAAACTTCCCCGATTGCTAACAAAAAGTCAGATACTAAGGCAATAAACTGATGGCCCAAATTTTTTTAAAAAATAGTTTTTCTATTACGGTAATAAGATATACCTTTTATTTCCCCACCAATCCCTAAAATGCAACTTACAGCCTTAAGCTGATACTGCAGCACAAAACCTCAGAGTAGTGATCTCAGCAGGTACAGCTACATGTTGAATTACAGGTATGTCACAAGTAATTGCATATGAGCTATCTAAGATGAAACCAGCATTAGCACAGCCAACATTAGCACAGCAGTAGCCTAAGGCAATACAGTGGCTGATGGCTTGGACAAAGAGTAGGGTGATCCTAACACCAGTTCAGACTTAGGTGAGAGATGAGAAAGAAATGGATAAAAGTTTAAGAGACACCAATATTTCCTTGTCAATCCACTGAACATAACTCTAGCAATGGGCTTGGCATCAAAACAGATTGAGAAAAGAAAATATGGTGTTTACCAACACCACACAGGGTTCTGTGAACAAGCAAGAACACAGGCACAGTATGGTGAATAAATACAGAAACCTGAGTTTACCTTCAAGCAGTTGCTCTAACAAGTTAGACTAGACCTACTTTAGAGCTGAACAAGGATAAAAATTGATTTTGTGTAAACAGAAACAAATAGGAACCTGAATGGATGTACCAAGCTAAAGTGCACCCTTTTAAAAACGTGGAAAAAAACATTGACTACTATTACACTATCCAGAGAACAATCTACAAAGAGGTCAGACAGGAAGACTCTGGGTTTTGGCTCCAGAGAAAACCACAGGATTATAAAAATGGATTGCAGCAATCATTCAACTTTAATGAAAGACGTAGAAGTAACACCATCAAAAACCTGAAAGACCAGCTTTCACAACAGGGGATGAGAATCTGTATTGAAGTATTTACAGACTCTTTCTAAAAGGGACATACATTGTGTACAGCAAGACTGAACAATATTGCTGACAGACCATGAAGATTAAATTCTAGCACTGCAAATGAAGCACTCAGTAACATTTTTTTCTGGCACAGTTAGGGAGGCCAGGAGCTGCTGTTCAGCAGAGGCCCAGAACAACAGCATAGCTGGTACAGATTCTGGTGGAAATGTGTATGTGCCATTTTGGTGGCTCAGAGAAGTATTTTATACTAGCATTTTTATGGATTAGTGTGTGCAAACTGTTTGCGTTGTCCTGGGCTTCTGGGAAAAGTGGTATAGAATTAAAAAACTACAAGCCTGAGTAAAGCTTTAAGAAGTTGGCTTCATCTGCAACACACATGCCTACAAGTACTGAAACACTGCACTGAACTGCCTCATCATCGCAACCATGCAATTCTCCATTTTGCAGATTTGTTCATTTGTTTTAAGGTAGCCACAGGTTTACTCTATAAGTTTACCTAGTTATAGTCTGTGCCATTTCAGGGAAAACTTGATTCTTCTCTGCCATAAGAGCTGCAAAACTTCTAAAAATTTAAATGCCTTCTGCTACAAAGAGATATTACATTAGTTTGAACTGCCTACAGAACATATAAAAACCCCCACATTTTCCATGTCACAAAAAGCTTTTCAACAATAGACAAGTTTCTATTACTGGAATAGGTCAGACTCCTGAAAAATGTTCAGAAAGAGCAGGGAACAAGACAGATTGGTGGCTATAATAAAAATACAGTACAAATACAGCAAATTCACCCATGTATCAGTACAGCAACTGCTTTCCCAATAGATTTATATTATTTCTGAAAATGTATCAGCCTGTGATATTCTTAACTGTGTTTGTTTAAATAAGTACATAGGCAGATATAGCATTCATTCCAGTTATCCGAAAATGGTACCGGAGTTAAAACAAGAAATGAAACATCTCTTAAGTCCAGAGTCAGAGAGCAGTACTCACACAGTTAAGAAAACAAATCCAAAAGAAAAAAAAAAACCCATCAATTTACAAGTGAAAATTTCTGTTGACTAATGTGGGAGTTGGACAAGAAAAATATAATAAAAATACTCCAATCTGCTGTCTTTATTCTTTCCTGTGATTGTGAGAACAGCCTTTTCAGGAGGTTACAGAAGGTTGTGTTCACACTGTCTGCCTGAAGCGCAAGGCTTGACATGTGAGCCAGCTCTCACTTTCAAGCTGAACTTTTCCCATTAAGCTAGTGAAAGTGTGTGTCCAAGTCTAGCCTAAGCACACAGAACAACATACAGGTTTCTGAGATTAGGATTTGCACATGAATTCAAACCTAAACAAAATGATAAAATAAAAATAATTTGCATTTTTGACATACACAACATATGCAAATACCTATGTGCAGAAAATACACTATTTGAAGCATATAATACTGTTTATGATAACAAAAAGACAATGTATGATTTAAAAAAGACAGTTTATGATAACAAAAAGCATTGTCTCAGCCTTTGTTATTCACCTCCAAGCACCTAAACTGGAAAACATAGTTGTATACAGGAAGCATAGGTTTTAAAAGTATTTCAATAACAGCAAAACATATATACCAGTTCAAATACCAGAATCCCTGCTGGTATGACCCTCTGGGCCCCAAAACACTAGCCCTGTGCAACAATACTGATTTTTTAATCCCCTAAACTTTAGGATTATTTTCATTGTTGACCCTTAAAGTTAATTAGGAAAATGACCCTTTTTATCTTGGTTGCATTCTGAAAAAACATTTAACTTTAACTGTTTATATACAAAGATTAAAATATCTGTTTTTTATCCCAAAATTGCATGATTGCAGATTCAGCCCTGTGTTGTGTGCAAGCAAATCTCTCACTGAAGTAAGTCTCTCAGTTTATTTGGCAGCAAAACATAGACAGGATTATGCCCACATTGCTTTTGGAAATGATTCTACAATCTTTCTGCATGAAATAAATAAGAATTCTAATCTTTCTGTTTATATTGGTCTATTTTTTTCTCGCTCACAAAATAGGACCATGTAGGCAAGTTGGATGATATATTGCTGCACTTAAGCTTTCAAAAACCTTTGCAATTTTTTTCTTCAGTTTTAAAGAGCAGATTTTTCTCCCAGATACGTGTTAGCAGCTTTCCCAGAAGTCGTAAAAGTCACATGCTTGTAATGGAGGTAAAAGGTTTTTGCTATAGAGCATAAGCATATGGAAGAGTTTGTGTGTATTTTTGAAATATTAGATGCCTGTGTACAACTATAGTTTGTGACACTGGTGCAAGATGCTTTTTGGAAATTCTGTGGTTAACTGTGCCAGATATTGTAAAGTCAATCTGAACTCATTCACAAATACTCATTAGTTTAAAACATATCCTTTCAATTTGGAATATCGGGTTTGTATTCTACGCGGTTTTCCAGATAAATCACAGCATTTCCACATAGCATTTTTAACAGAAATAAAATTAAAAGCATGAAGCAGGCACAATAAAAAATAAGGGAGTTATTCATCAAACTTCAAGATGGAAAATGAGACTATTTGCAAATAAAGCACACAAAATTGACCTTTTTGACCTTAGATGAACTCAAACATAAGCCCCTTTTCTGCAACTTTGAGAGCTAAGAAAAATCTTTAAGGCAAATACCTTATAATAATAAAAACCTTTTTCCCAACTTCTTTTTGAATGAACTGCTGGCATGTTCCTCTGTTGTACTAGTTCCTTATCTGCTGAATCCCAATTTTCTGAACAATATCTGAGGTTTCTAAAGCAGTTCAGAAAGCTGAAAATGAGAGGAGAATTTAATTTAATGTTCTTGTCATCACAGTGAATCAGAAGTGCCTCACAATGGAATAATACATAGCTCTCGCTTTACTACATATCCCATAACTCTGAGTCTCTGATGGCTGTTAAAAATCAGCAGGGACCTGAAACTGGCATCTGTTATTAGGTGTCACATTTAATGTATGTGCAGTCACATTCCAAACAAATAGCTATATTCAAGAAACAAGCTAATAATTCTTCTGAACAAAAGTGTCTGAATCTGTACTTACAGTCCACTTTGGACAGCAGAAAAGATATTCCTTGGAAAGATTGTCTATACAGTCCATCACTTTTGTTTAGACATTCAACCTTTCTACAAAATTACAGATCTTGCTCTTTGCTGGGAACTCAGTGCAATACCAAGGGCAAGATTCTGCTTTTTATGGCACGGTATTGCTGCGCTGTAAACAGAACTAATCGTCCAAATATTTCAATTAGTCTAACTACATTATGGCCACATTCCAACACAACAATCAGATAAATTCAGCAAGCAACAGGAAGCTGGGCCAGATGCAAGCCCAGTGCAAAAAACCAACAGCTCCAGTTTGTTCAGTTTGAATCTCAGGCAAACCTTGAACTACGCTTTCATGTCAAGTGCTACATAACAGCTAAGAGACACTGGGGGGGATATCCTCCCACCCTGAATAGGAAACCTCCAGTACGTTCCTAGCCAAATGGTGGGGAGGGGAATCAACCTTCTGAAAACCAACCATTTGGCAACTTTTCCTAATAACAAAACAAAAATATTTGTTCCCTGAAAGATAACCAAGCCACTTTCTGTGCTACCTGACTGCATGTATCCATTCCATTTGTGCTGTTCATTATGCAATACCTTGGAGAACTGGCAAATACCAGGTGGGAGATGGCTAAAGAGTTATTATAGAATCTCCACCCTATGTGATACTTCCCAAAGTTACACTACATCTCAGGGTTGATTGCCAAGCCTGGAAGATAGTAACTTTTTTAATAGCTTAAAGTAGATTGAAAGCTTTTATGGCTGAGCTGTAGCAAGAAAACAGCAAAACCATATAATTTATTAGCAAACCAGGTCAGAGTAATATTTCTTTTGTTAAAAGATGCATTCTAGTTCCCCAAGACATGATTAAAAAAAATTCTGTAAGATCTTAGTACTCATTAGGTAAGTTAAAGTAAGTTTAAACTTAGTTGTATTACATTTAAGATATGTAGCCTTTCATATAACCATTCCCACCTTATGGTTCTAGATAGAATTTCTCACACATACGGTTCAAAGAATACCTTTGAAACAAAAAGTTCCCAAGTGAGGTTTAATGCTTTCAGAACTCAGTTGCTTATAGACTGCTTTTCAGTGGTGCTCAACACATGATGTTTTCACTGTAATTGGTATAAGCACAGGACCAGTGAATCAGATCATTAAATCTCATTGGTGATAATCTAGGAAAATTCTTACCTACGTCTATCTAAGAAAAGAATTATCAGTTTCCTTTTCTCTGTGTTTCTTTAAAGGAACATTAAGGTGTTACTTACTGATAATTCTGGTACAAAAAAGGGAATAAGCATATTGACACTTATTCCAGCAAATTAATATACCTGATATTCTGAATGTATTAAGTCTTAAGATTTACTAGTTTATTTGTATTTTCTTAAAAAGTAATTGTTTTCCCTGTGTGCTCAGATATGATGCTATGAAACAAAGCGATATCTGTGAATGTTCTCACTAATTGAACGTCCCATATATTCATTTTTCTTTGGCTAATTCACAGTGAGCATACACCATTCCTTTACTGACAGATAATATTATTAAATATTTAGCTCACATAGTAGATAATTGGAGCATTTCTGCTGTGTTAATTTAGTCATCCTGGTAATTCATGCTGATCCACGTGAGAAAAACTGTAACTAAATTCACACTTTAACCCACAGGAATCAGCAGCTGAATCAGAAAAAAAAATTGCCATCTAACCCACACAGTTGTGGAGAGATGGAACACAGGCACCTAAACAATTGGTCATATTGGCTTTATCCACATTTTTATTTTTTATGCACTTCCACTTGGGATGCACAGTACATTGTTGGACTGTATCATGTTATTTCCTTTTTCAAATTCTAACTATTAAAAAAAATAGTATATTGCTTAAATTGAAAGTTGACTTAGGCATTTTAAATTGAAGAAGTTTGGGGACTGGTTCATAATTCCACATATGACCATGTTTCATCCAACTTGTCATGCTTGAAACATGCATACGATAGCAAAGACTTCATGTGCTATTGACCCATGACAAATTCAGACTATTACCTAGAGAAAAAAGCTGGTATAACAATATGCAAATTCTCAAGTGAGCTGGTTTTCACTAATACCTCGTAACAAAGCAATCTCAGATTCTCCTACTTCAATTCCACAGTCTCTTTAGGGTACCTGTGTTATAATATAGCTTGAATACAGCTCAGAAAGCTGTGTCTAACTAGTATTAGAAAATGGAATGCATTTTAATTCTATAAAGCCGCAAAACAAAAAAAATTCAGCCAACACATAGTCTAACATGCTCTCTATAGCATGGATGAATTTGAATGTTGTATACTAGGAACTGACATCCCATTCCCTCCCCTCAGCATATTGTCTTTTTTATATCCAACTGTAATAAATGCAACAAGCAAAACAAATACTATAAGAACACTCCAGCCATTTTTCTACACAGTATGAAGGTAAATCTTTATCTGTTCAGTGTATTTTTTTAAAAACTAGATGCATAACAGGTTAAGTAGGTGCCATAGTCTCTCTGCAAGAGCTAATAGTTCCTGACAAGTGAGGCAGCAAAGTCTTTTCACCTGATACACGTTTTCATGGTAGTTGAACAGGCAACTGCAGTTTCATGATTTGTTCAATTTTTGTATTATATTGTTCAGGAAGAATATCAATACTACATGTATTAACATCTATAGATTTAATAATTTTTCCTAATTCTCATAGTTTGCAGAAAACCAATACTGATATTTGAGCTATTTTACTACAGTTTCCACTAAAAGTAATTTTGGCATGAGGACTGTGGCAAATACCTAGAAAACTCAGGAGAATATCTGATGCTGCTTTCCATGTGAGGCTGGTGGAAATATGCTTGGATTCACTAAGATCCGTGGAGTTACACTGACATACAGCAGCAAAAGACTGACAGGTGGTGAGAAGCGGAATTAGGAAAATACAAAACAAAAATTTTCCTAGAACTCTTCAATCAGTAACGCCATCTACAACTTGACAATCTATAAGTTGGTATATATTTTGCTATATATTATTTGGAAGTGTCCATTATACCCTCCTGCTGTTTAGACACTGAGAATACATGTAAATGAGTGAAAACATGGCTTAACAGCACTACTTTTCATAGAGATATTGTGAACACCTTGTGTTGCTAGTTAGATGTCCCTCTGTGCATAAATGTTACAAAACAAAAGATAAACTCCTGTTTCTCACTTGATTCCCCTTTGTTGAATAGAAATCAGTTCAGTGTTAATTTGGGCTTCTTTCAGAATGAAAGAAAAAACAGAATATTTTTTAATTGTTTGGTCATCTGCCCTGCAGATGGTTTCTTCATCCTTTTCACACACATTCTGCAGTCATGGTTTGTGAACACTGCTAATCAACACAACTACCATCTACCATTTCATTTTCATCAGGAGGTTGGTACACTGGGATTGTATAATCTTGTTTATGTATTGATTTTTTTTCTTGAAGTTAACATCATTCTATCAAACAATCATGAACCCGACTTTTCCAATTGAAATAACTGCAGAGTCATTAATGAAAAAGTAATGCATGATAGTAATTTAAAGGGAACACAAATGGATGTTTGAATATTTATGTACCTCTCTGAACTAGAAAGTGATGATACAGCACTCATTGTCAGAGATTTTTAATTTAATTTGTGGATTTTTTAAGTTAAGATTCACCAGATTAAAAACCAACAGTAAACAGCAAAGCAAACAGCTGCAACTACAATTTTTTGTAGCCACTTCAGCTTGACTCTCCCTAATACGTATGTGAGATCACATCCATAACTTATAAATTACATAAAACATTACATTAAAAAAATGTGAGAAGTTGTGCAATTGTGCAGGGGGAAGAACAGAGAGAAAGATAGTGCTTAAAAGGACATGAATTACTTAACAACAGATTTTCATTTGAAAAACAGCAGGTGCCAAAGAGTAATAAAAATTGCGTAGAAAGCTGAAATGAATACAAATGCTGTGAATATACTGGAAGTGTCTGGCAGCTCTATTCTGCAATGAGTCTACTTGACAAACATTGCTCTGCAGCTAGCATAAACTATTCATTGGAATTAAATATTTAGTTCTGCCATATCTGAGTTATGGGCCTTTGTGAGCTCACCTTTTAGTAAATTGCCAGTTCTAAAACAATACCACAATATCATTAATCTACTATGGGCAGGTGGTGTCCCCATCACAATCTGAGTTTTGCATTGTGCAGCAGAATGCTCACAGAAGAAGTTTCATGGTTTCAAGATTTAGGTTATCTTTGAACTGTATTACCACTGTGCACAAAATATGACATCTTTAGAAAGCCAGATTATAAAGATGGAGGCACTTTAAGGTCAACTGAAAATGTTTCACTGCAGTGGCACATGTTTAAGCCTCTTAGATAAATAAGCAACAGCTCACAGCAAATATTATGGTTAAATGAACAGCCCTGGAATGAGATCTACTTAGGAATGTGAGAGAATTATTAATATGCTGGGAGACATAGCACCTTCCATGTGTTTAATACTTTGTATGTCAAAGTATGACAACATATATGTCAAAATACCATATGTGTCAGAGAACTTGGATAGTATCAAAATCTGTAAGCAGAGAATTGCGTTGGATAAGACAGCTAAAAAAACCATTTGATTTGTTCTAACTAGAAAATTCTTAATTCCTGAGAAAAAGAGAATGCACAAAAGTCTGTTTAAAACAGAAAAGCTGTAATGCGTAACTAAAGGAAAATCAGTGTTTGTAAGTTATGAGTGTATAAAAACAGCGATATATTCAGGAAAAAGGCATTCCCTTGTTTTCCTCTTTCTGAAGAAAAGTAAAGTTTCCTACACAGAGTGAGTGTGAGATTTAATCATAAAATGAGGGAAACAAATGGAAAAATATTTGTTATAACAACTTTTGCCTACAGCAAAGTCAGCTATGTTCAGTTTTAAAGGACTGTTATTGACTTGCTCTTGACTCTATTACAAGTGTGTTAATTGTTCCCTTTGGAAGTGGTACTGCCTTTTTTGACAAAAAAGTAAAATAGCTTTTGCATGTTTTGTAGTACAGTTGCTCTAAAAATCCCCAGCAAATTATTTCTCTTTTTGATACTCTGAATTGACATGGGGATCCAAAAAAGTATACATATTACAGCAATTAATAATTACAGATAGTTCTACCCAAGCACAGCTGTCAGAACTGCAATTCCCTCTGTGGAGATTAAGGAAAAATATATGTTAGGCCTGCAAAAATTAAAATTATTTTAATAATTAAACAGTTACAGTGATAAAATGTAGAACTAAGTTATGTTCTACAGCTGCAAGACATAAGAACAAGTCATAAATGTACCTATATTAATTCCCTATTTCTTTTTTAGTCTAAAATAGTTTAAAAGACATAGAAGTAATTGCCTTAAGGAGAATGTATGCATGAAAGAATGCATTACTTAGGTCATGAAATTTTTTCTACAAATTGGAATGCTGATGATATTAGATGTAAGAGTCAATCTCAGCTGAAAAACAGAGATCAACGTTCTTGGCATGAGTTTCATACTTTTATTTTTCTATCCAATCTACAATAAATATAGTCTTGCATGACCAGCCTTTAGTAATCCGCTTTTCATTCCCTACCTCAAAGTCTTTAAAATTTTTTTCCTTGGAGTATTTGTTATAGTCTTAGAGGTTTCTAAGTCAAAACAACAGATCAATAGTTTCCTACCTCAGTATATTTGTTAGCTACCTTTTATCTAATACTACATCCAGTGTGATAGATTTATTAATATTTTTTTTCAAAGAGCAGTTTCATTGCAATTTCAGTATTCTAGAATGGAAATTGTTCTATCTCCTCTTCATCCTTATTATGACTGAATTAATTTCCGTCTTCTTCAGATATGGTTATTTCCATTTCCACTAGTTATCCTGTTTCCATGCTCGTGCTCCATGTTATCACCCTTACTGAAAACTGAGTTAATGTATTCCTTTAGTTCAGGAGCAATATCTTGATCAGCTCTAATCTCATCCTCATTGTCAAAGCACGGGGACACCATTTTATCTTATGACTAAAAGACCATTTTTATCAGTTTTAATTTCCCTCCTAAAATATAATTGTGTTTGTCTTTTGACAATTATTGCTTAAGTCTGATAGTCCCTCACCTTTAAAATATAGCTTTCTGGGACATATCTTTCTCTGTAGGCTGCTTGTTTTTTTCCTAATATCCTTTCTGGGATGGTGATTCTTCCATTTAGCATTACATTTCCCTTCAAGGGTCCCTTCCCACCCCTGCCTTGACTACAATACAGGAATGTGTTATTATCAATGTTATGCTGCCACTACAAATGTTTGCTATGCGTCACTCATAACAGTGCCAATGACTAAGATTCTTGACTGAATAACTGAATTATTTTAAAACAGAAAAAATAGAAATATGTAAAATGCACTCCCTGAAATAACAGCGAAACAAAAATAAAAGAATGATACCACCATATCATCCATCATAAAAGATTATCATCATTCAGCTGACATATTTTTGAATGAATACAGAGGTATAAAACATCCAGCGCTCAGTACTTGGCTACATTTGGCAGGTTCAGTAATGAAAACTGTTTTGAGTAAAAGTGCTACTTTTATTAAATAATGTTTTCCAGTTTTACAAACATGATTTCTCTTAATTTTTTCACTTTGTAGCAAAACACTATTTATATTAAAGTTGCTGTAAGAAAGCCTTAGAATCTATTTTCTCTGAACTGGAGTGACAAAAAAAAAAAAAAATCAACATTGTAATATATCTTCTTTCTTTGTTGCTTGTCTTTCCTTTAGAAAGAAAGTAGAAAGTAACTTTGCAGAAAGTAACTTTTGCAGAAGGTAACTTTGCTAAGCAGGAAGTTGTTAAAATAATAATAATGATAAAAATAACTACAGAGTTTTGATTTAGGACTTTATCTTTTCCTCCAAAATAAAGCATTTTTACAACTTCTGTTCTACACATTTAATCTGACTTCTGAAAAGAAAATAGCAACTTGCATGAACAAGAATTTATCAAGAGATAAGGACAAATGTTTGTATACCTTTTTTTCCCCCACTGTGCTAGCTCAAATAGTATCTTCAGACTAAACAACTCCTCTTTTTCCCTGCATCAGGATAAAGACGGTGTATTGCACCAATCTAAGAAGAAAGAAACTTTTCCTAATCTTCCAGAGGAATTGTTATCTTACATTACATTAAATAGAAAAATTCTCTTTTACAAAACAAGAATCCTTGCGCAGCAGCTGTGTAGCTAAGGTCTCATTTAAGGAACACAAACAGAATCTCCTTACACTTGAAAGATAATAAAGATGTTGAGGCAATGGATCTATTGAATGTAAAATGAGAAAACTCTACTTTTTATCATGATCTGTAATGGAATAGTCCAGTGACCAAATCAGGAGTATTATCAGCCATAATCATTCTCCAAAGCTACATCTTCATTATTTCATACTGAAGTAGTGCTTCTCCCCTTCCTATGAGGGGCCAATAACTCAGAAATATCATGCACCTGATGCTGCGGCGAACTGTTCTTCTGGCTGAAATCCTGTATTTTGCTCACTCCAAATATCTTGCAGCTATTTCACTGTAACAGGCAGTTTTTCTTAAAATTGAACCAGCCTTAGCTTCTGCATAGAAGGTAATTTTTCAGTTTGAACTGATGGTCTTTTTAATGGGTTTGTTCCTTGATTAGATTCCCAAGACAAAATCAGTTAGGATGCACAAGATATTTCACTGTGAGAAGCTCTGGAAGCAAGAGAAGTTTTTGTGAGCATAATTTAGATTTTACTGAATTCAGATTTTATTGCAAGGACTTTTAGGTCCTGGATCTCATTTCACAGTTGATCTTCAGTATTTATTCCAGTTTTGTCCAAGTAAAAAACATTGACTAGGATGGCAGGGGAAAAGGTTGGGTTTTTTCTTTCTATTGCTATTTTTAACATTATGCTTGTGACTTAAATGCAATTCTGCAGCACTAAATAAAGAAAATATTGCCCATACATTTTTAAAATAAATATGCAAGGAGATTACCTAAAGAAGCTTTTGTAAGAAAATAAATAAATAAATATCATATGAGTAAATACAGGAGGATTCTATGAATTTCTTTAAAGGTCCGTCATGTTGCACGATGACCCCCTAGGAATTGTCAGTTCTACTGGTCTCAAACCAAAGCACAATACTGCCTCCTCCCTCCTCTCCCCTTCCACCCCCGTCACTGTACTAATACAGAAACCTGGTTTTGAGAATATACCTTTCTGAAATACTTCTCTTCAAGGTATGTTGTTAGGGTTTTGTCTCCCATTTAGGTTTGTGCCATAATAAAACTTTATAACTTCAGATGCAAGCAGAGATGCCTTTACTGAGGAGTTTGGGAAATAAGATATAAACAAACAATCGAAGATGCATCTACGATAGCATTTGTTTCTTATGCTTTGCAATCTTGTATTACTAAACGAACATCTGAAAGTGAAGATAATTAGAAACAGAGTTAAACTTGGTATTATTCTATTATCTTTCAAGACAGAAAAAGATCAACAAAAAAAGAAGTGGGGAATTATGCAGAACAGATTTTTAAACTGTTGCAAATTTCAGCTTTGAGAGATCAGAATCTCTCTAAGCTTTCGGCCATTATTAAGAAAGAGACATCAACTAGGCAAGATGCCTGCAACATTGGCAGGCCTCCTGCCTACCTCCTCACAGCTCTTAAATACCCTGCACCTGTTCAGCCCAGCTTTGCAACTGACTTGCTAGTTTCAGCCAGAACATATTTAGAAATTGTGTTAACAAGAAAATTCCAGTGTGCTCTTTTCCTATTTATCAGAAACAAATGCGTTGTTGTCTGGTCTGGTAATTTCTAAAATCTTACAAGTCTCAAAAAACAGTAAATGATCAAGTGAGCCTCAGATTAGATAAACTCTGCAGAATTTTGCAGTAATGCTTATATATGGAAATATCATCCACATGCAGTCTGTGATAAAAAATTCTGGAATTTACTGTTCCTTTTAGCCTTTCTACAATATCCTTGCATTTTCATTTAGTTTCTATTCTTCAGAGAAGCTTACAATTAAATTAATAGGATTTCTCAAAAATCTATGGAAATGCATTAAATTCCTATGCATTAATCCATGAGAGATATCCCACAAGATTCCAGAATGCTGTATTTGATGCACACCAATGCTAACTTCATGCAAGTCATTTCAAGAATGCATAGCACACTATTTCTGAACTGAAAATTATGGCCCAAGCTGATAATGACTTTATAAAGGTATTCTGTTTGGTTACAGAATATCAGTGTTTTTATCCCTGTGTTGTATATTACATTTTTTTGCTTCAGTACAGACTGGGCTAGGTAACTGACAGTTACTGCACTCTGCTCAGTCAGGTCCATCCCTGAGAATACAACAACAGGGAAAAGCATGCAGGGAGGAACCAACAGCAAAGTTCAAGGTCCCTAGAGCAACACAGGCTGATTCCAGAAATTCTGAGAAAATTGAGAAGCAGTGATATTCTTCCTAGGGATTCGGAAGGGATTCAAAGGTTTGTTGTAATCTGGGAAGCAATTAAAAAGTTGCTAAACAGAGAACAAACCTGTAGGAAGAGAAATGCCCTGAAAAGCCACAGTAGGCAAGAGGGAGATTTCCTTTCAAAACTTTTTATTTTTGTACAGTCTCATTAAGAATTTTCTGTATTTTGAGAATTCTTTTTTCCAATAGCAATTTTATAAAATTTATTTTTAGAATGGCATGTGTCCTGGTTCTGGCTGGGACAGAGTTAACTTTCTTCCCAGTAGCTGGGGGGTGCTGTGTTTCGGGTTTGGTATGAGAGGAATGTTGATGGCCCATTGATGTTTTGGTTGTAGCCAAGTGGCACTTGCACTGAGGACTTTTCTGCTTCCCATGCTCTGCCAGGTGCATGGGAAGCTGGGGGTGGGGAGCATAGCCGGGGCGGTTGACCCAGCTGGCCAATGCAGTATTTCATACCATGTGACGTCATGCTCAGTATAAAAACTAAGGGGGGGGTTCTCATGTCTCGGGACAGCCTGGGTGTCAGTTGGTGAGCAGTTGCATTGTGAATCACCTGCTTTGTATATTCTATTATTGTTGTTGTTATCCTTGTTATTATTACTGTTCTACTTTGTTCTATTTCATGTATTAAACAGTTTTTATCTCGACCCGCGAGTTTTCCTACTTGTGCCCTCCCAATTCGCTCCCCCATCCTACCGGAGGGGGTGGGGTGAGCGAGCGGCTGCGTGGTGTTTAGTTGCTGGCTAGGGTTAAACCACGGCAGTCCTTTTTGGCACCCAACATGGGCACGAAGGGTTGAGACAGCAACCGATTAACTAGAGCCTATTACAGAATTTATATCTGTTAAACAGTTGTTGGTCACAATATTGATTCTGTTCTTGGTATTAGTTTATCTGATCTGTGCCATGCTCTTGTTTTTGCTGTACATGTTAAAGATTGGTGTTGGTTTCTGCAGTCTGCTGTGCTCTGCAGTGATTAGTGAYGTTCTGCCTGGGGGATTTGTTATTAAAACACTGGCATTGGGCGTTATTTGGTATTTGGGGTTTGTATTAAAGCCGTTACTGTACTTCGGGTACCACCTCATGGAGACAATT
>JAYKAV010003173.1:0-30989 GCA_035582835.1 Phoebastria nigripes | reverse complement strand
CCCTGGCAATTCTAGGGAGACACAAATCACTGCAATGTGCTGGGGCCTGGCCCATGCCTACCGGGCCCTGTTTAACACTATTCAGAACCCTCAAGGGGAAGAAAAGGTCTCTGGATCTGACGACAAAACAACGGGCCCTGCAGCTACCCCACCCCCCAGGGCAGGCACGGCGGCTTACCCCACCCCCCACGGCTACCCCACCGCCTGCGACGGAGAGAGCGCCAAGCCGTGCTGGTCTCGGTCGCCCCCACACAAHAAAGAAAATACACAGGAAGATCAGCTCGTTTAGAAAGGGATGAAAATGAACCAGGGCCGTCACGAGAACAGGAGGAGGAAGAGGCAGAACCCGTAAATGCGGTGGCAACCGCCCGATCCCTATCGCTGAGTGAGCTGCGAGGTATGCGAAAAGAGTTCAGTCGTCGTCCAGGCGAGCACATTGTCACCTGGCTGCTCCGATGCTGGGATAACGGGRCCAGTAGCCTGGAATTCGAGGGCAGGGAAGCCGAGCAAGCTGGGATCCCTTTCTAGGGAAGGGGGCACTGGCAAAGGGATTGGACAAGGGGCACAAGTCCTCAGCCTCTGGAGGCGACTCCTGTCAGGCGTGAAGGCAAGGTATAACATCTTCAAGGAAGATGTTATATGTCACCCAGGCAAGTGGACCACCATGGAGAGAGGTATCCAGTAGCTGAGGGAACTAGCCATGCTGGAGGTGATTTGTGATGACCTGAACAACGAGCAGTTATCCAAAGATCCAGATGAAGTCAAATGCACCCGATCCATGTGGCAGAAGGTTGTATGGAGCGCACCAGCGTTGCATGCAAACTCATTGGCAATAATGACCTGGAAAGATGGAGAAGAACAAACAGTGGATGAATTGGCTGGCCAACTCCAGCGATACGAAGAAAGTCTCTCCTCCTCCCCATGGGCCTGTGTCTCTGCTGTGGAGAAACTGTCCCAGGAGGTCCAGCAACTCAGAGAGAATATGTCCTACTCCGCACCTGCACGGGCCAGTATCTCAGCCATTAGGAGTAAGCGTCCCTCTGCTCAAGAGAGAAGATATCGTGGATACACACCCCGGGGCACCCTGTGGTTTTACCTGTGTGACCATGGAGAGGACATGAGGAAGCGGGATGGAAAATCTACCTCAACCCTAGAGGCACGGGTACGTGATTTGCAAGGAAAAACAATCACAAAAGGGTGTTCTTCCAGGAAAACTGCTGCTCCAGTTTCCAGTGAGCAGTTCCCCAGACAGGGTAGAAGGGCTGATTCCACTTCTGATCTTAATAAAGGGACACCTGATTCGTACTTACAAGAAGTGAGTAATGAATATGATGACTAGGACTAGAGGGGCCCTGCCTCCAGCCAGGTGGAGGAAAGGGACAACTGGGTTTACTGGACTGTGTGGATTCAGTGGCCCGGCACATCAGACCCACAGGAGTATAAGGCTCTCGTAGACACCGGTACACAGTGTGCCCTGATGCCATCAGGCTATAAAGGGGCAGAACCCATCTATATTTCTGGAGTGACAGGGGGATCCCAAGACTTAACTGTATCGGAGGCCGAAGTGAGCCTAACCGGGAACGAGTGGCAAAAGCACCCCATTGTGACTGGCCCAGAGGCTCCATGCGTCCTTGGCATAGACTACCTCAGGAGAGGGTAGTTCAAGGACCCAGAAGGGTACCGGTGGGCTTTTGGTGTAGCTGCCTTGGAGACGGAGGAACTTAAACAGCTGTCTACCTTGCCCGGTCTCTCAAAGGACCCTTCTGTTGTGGGGTTGCTGAGGGTTGAAGAACAACAGGTGCCGATCGCTACCACAACGGTGCACCGGTGGCAATATCGCACCAACCGAGACTCCCTGCTGCCCATCCATAAGCTGATCCATCAACTGGAGAGCCAGGGAGTGATCAGCAAGACTCGCTCACCCTTTAACAGTCCCATATGACCAGTGCGAAAGTCTAACGGAGAGTGGAGACTAACAGTAGACTATCGTGGCCTGAACAAAGTCACACTGCCACTGAGTGCTGCCGTGCCGGACATGCTAGAACTTCAATATGAACTGGAGTCAAAGGCAGCCAAGTGGTATGCCACAATTGACATGGCTAACGCGTTTTTCTCAAGCCCTTTGGCGGCAGAGTGCAGGCCGCAGTTTGCTTGCACTTGGAGGGGCGTCCAGGACACCTGGAATCGACTGCCCCAGGGGTGGAAACACAGCCCCACCATTTGCCATGGACTGATCCAGACTGCACTGGAACAGGGTGAGGCTCTGGAACACCTGCAGTACATTGATGACATCATTGTATGGGGCAACACAGCAGAAGAAGTTTTTGAGAAAGGGAAGTAAATAATTCAAATCCTCCTGAAGGCTGGTTTTGCCATAAAACAAAGTAAGGTCAAGGGACCTGCACAGGAGATCCACTTTTTAGGACTAAAATGGCAAGATGGGCATCGTCACATCCCAATGGATGTGATCAACAAAATAACAGCCATGTCGCCACCAACTAGCAAAAAGGAAACACAAGCCTTCTTAGGTGTTGTGGGTTTTTGGAGAATGCATATTCCGGATTACAGCCTGATTGGAAGCCCTCTCTATCAAGTGACCTGGAAGAACCATTTCAAATGGGGCCCTGAGCAACGACAAGCCTTTGAACAAATCAAACAGGAGATAGTTCAGGCAGTAGCCCTTGGGCCAGTCCGGGCCGGACAAGATGTAAAAAATGTGCTCTACACCACAGCCGGGGAGAATGGCCCTACCTGGAGGCTCTGGCAGAAAGCACCAGGGGAGACTTGAGGTCGACCCCTAGGGTTTTGGAGTCAGGGATACAGAGGATCCGATGCCCGCTATACTCCAACTGAGAAAGAGATATTGGCAGCATAGGAAGGGGTTCGAGCTGCTTCGGAAGCGGTTGGTACTGAAGCACAGCTCCTCCTGGCACCCCGACTGCTGGTGCTGGGCTGGATGTTCAAAGGGAGGGTCCCCTCTACACATCATGCAGGCGATGCTACGTGGAGTAAGTGGGTCGTGCTGATCACGCAACGGGCCCGAAGAGGAAACCCCAGTTGCCCAGGAATCCTGGAAGTGATCACGAACTGGCCAGAAGGCAAAGATTTTGGAATATCCCCAGAGGAGGAGGTGATGCATGCTGAAGAATCCCCACTGTATAATAAACTACCAGAAACCACCAGCAGATGACACCAAGCTGAGTGGTGCGGTCGACACGCCTGAGGGATGGGATGCCATCCAGAGGGACCTGGACAAGCTCGAGAAGTGGGCCCATGTGAACCTCATGAGGTTCAACAAGGCCAAGTGCAGGGTCCTGCACCTGGGTTAGGGCAACCCCCAGTATCAATACAGGCTGGGGGATGAAGGGATTGAGAGCAGCCCTGCCAAGAAGGACTTGGGGGTACTGGTAGATGAAAAGCTGGACATAAGCCGGCAATGTGCACTTGCAGCCCAGAAGACCAACCATATCCTGGGCTGCATCAGAAGCGTGGCCAGCAAGTCGAGGGAGGTGATTCTGCCCCTCTGCTCTGCTCTGGTGAGACCCCACCTGCAGTATTGCATCCAGCTCTGGAACCCTCAGCACAAGAGAGATATGGACCTGTTGGAGCGGGTCCAGAGGAGGGYCACAAAAATGATCAGGGGGATGGAACACCTCTCCTATGAAGAAAGGCTGAGAGAGTTGGGGTTGTTCAGCCTGRAGAAGAGAAGGCTTCGGGGAGACCTTATTGCAGCCTATCAGTACTTAAAGGGGGCTTATAAAAAAAGATGGCGGCAAACTTTTTAGCAGGGCCTGTTGTGACAGGACAAGGGGGAATGGTTTTAAACTAAAAGAGGGTAGATTTAGACTAGCTATAAGGAAGACATGAGGGTGGTGAAACACTGGCACAGGTTGCCCAGAGAGGTGGTAGATGCCCCATCCTTGGAAACATTCAAGGTCAGGTTGGACAAGGCTCTGAGCAACCTGATCTAGTTGAAGATGTCCCTGCCCATGGCAGGGGAGTTGGACTAGATGACCTTTAAAGGTCCCAAACTATTCTATGATTCTATGAAAATGAGAGGCAATATGCCCTGTTCACTGATGGGTCCTGTCATCTTGTGGGAAAGCATTGGAGGTGGAGGGCTGGTGTATGGAGTCCTATACAACAAGTCGCAGAAACTGCTGAAGGAGAAGGCGAATCGAGTCAGTTTGCAGAAGTGAAAGCCATCCAGCTGGCCTTGGATATTGCCAAACGAGAAAAATGGCCCGTACTTTATCTCTATACTGACTCCTGGATGGTGGCAAATGCCCTGTGGGGGTGGTTGCAGCAACGGAAGCAAAACAACTGGCAGCGCAGAGGCAAACCCATCTGGGCTGCCGCATTGTGGCAAGATATCGCTGCCCAGGTAGAGAACCTGGCTGTAAAAGTGCGTCACGTAGATGCTCACGTACCCAGGAGTCGGGCCACTGAAGAACATCAAAACAACCAGCAGGTGGAYCAGGCTGCTAAGATGGAAGYGGCTCAGGTGGATCTGGACTGGCGACATAAGGCTGAATTATTTATAGCTGGGTGGGCCCATGACACTTCAGGCCTTCAAGGAAGAGATGCAACATACAGATGGGCTTGTGATCRAGGGGTGGACTTGACCATGGAYGCTATTGCACAGGTTATCCATGAATGTGAAACATGCGCTGCMATCAAGCAAGCCAAGCGAGTAAAGCCTCTTTGGTATGGAGGACGATGGTTGAAATGTAACTAGGGGGAGGCCTGGCRGACTGGTTATATCACACTCCCACAAACCCGCCAAGGCAAGCGCTACGTGCTCACCATGRGGGAGGCAACCACCGGATGGCTGGAAACATATCCCGTGCCCCATGCCACCACCCGGAACACTATCCTGGGCCTTGAAAAGCAAGTGCTATGGGGGCATGGCACCCCRGAAAGAATTGAGTCAGACAACAGGACTCATTTCCCAAACACCCTCATAGGCACCTGGGCCAAAGAGCATGGCATTGAGCGGGTATATCACATCCCCTATCATGCACCAGCCTCTGGGAAAATCGACCGATAGAATGGACTGCTAAAGACTACGCTGAGAGCAATGGGTGGTGGGACATTCAAGCATTGGGATACACATTTAGCAAAACCCACCTGGTTTCTCAACACCAGAGGATCTGTCACCCGAGCTGGCCCTGCCCAGTCAAAACCCTTACGTACGGTAGAGGGGGATAAAGTCCCTGTAGTGCATGTGAAAAATATGCTGGGGAAGACAGCCTGGGTTACTCCTGCCTCAGGCAAGGGAAAATGCATTCGTGGGATTGCTTTTGCTCARKGACCTGGGTGYRCTTGGTGGGTAATGCGAAAGGGTGGGGCAATCCGATGTGTGCCTCAAGGGGATTTGATTTGGGGGGAAAATAGCCAATGAACGGAAGCGTATGATGTTAATTGCTATATAATGCTGTATGTCATCACTTCCATGCTTACTCTATGTCTTATCAACGGTATTGCAGTGAGAATCACCCAGATTAATGAAGAAGGAAGTCTGATGAAACCGAGCCAAGTGCAACGATGATCGAAGCGGACGAGCGCAGCGATAACGGAACCAGAACTGGCTTCAGCATGCAACARTCCAACACCACACTCCATCTCTCCTGCCCTGAAAGACTGTTATGACAGATGGAGCTGAAAGTCATGGACTAAATGAACTCAGTGGACATTTTAGAGGGATGGCCCATAGACTAAGGGAATGATATCTGTGTGTGTATATAGATCAAAAGGCAGGAAAAGTGGTGATGATTAATTGGGATGTCTTGGAAAATGTGAGACCTGGGCATGACGTAGATGGTATAGAATAAGGGGTGGGTACTGCCCTGGTTCCGGCTGGGACAGAGTTAACTTTGTTCCCAGTAGCTGGGGGGTGCCATGTTTTGGGTTTGGTATGAGAGGAATGTTGATGGCCCATTGATGTTCTGGTTGTTGCTGGGTGGTGCTTGCACCAGGGACTTCTGGCCTCGCCTCCCATGCTCTGCCAGGTGCACGGGAAGCTGGCGGGGGGAGCATAGCCAGGGCAGCTGACCCAGCTGGCCAATGGGGTATTCCATACCATGTGACGTCATGCTCAGTATAAAAACTGGGGGGGGGGGGGCTCTCACGTCCTGGGACAGCCTGGGTGTCGGTCGGTGGGTGGTGAGCAGTTGCGTTGTGCATCGCCTGCTTTGTATATTCTATTATTATTGTTGTTGTTATCCTTGTTATTATTCCTGTTCTACTTTGTTCTATTTCAATTATTAAACTGTTTTTATCGCAACGCGCAAGTTTTCCTACTTGTGCCCTCCTGATTCTCTCCCCCATCCTACCAGAGGCGGTAGGGCTGTGTGGTGTTTAGTTGCTGGCCAGGGTTAAACCACGAGAGCATGCTAAGAATCCCATGCCCCACCATATAAAATCATCCTCACTATGTATTGGTACACACATATATGTCTATATTTGTATATATTTTCTAATATTTATAATGTAGATATATATTTATAATTTTTACATTTATTTGGAGAGGAGTGTGCTTTTCTGGGATGTTAGCACAACTGAAACAAACTTTGAAAACGGAAGTTTTGTTTCAAAAGATGTTTGATTCTTAGTACAGATCTTCCCAAAACAATCTTAGATATCTCAGCATCTATAGACACTTTATGCACTATTTAGGTGGAAAAAACAAAATTTACTTGCACAACATTTACTTGCTCATCAATCTGACAACATCCACAGATGAGGCATGCAGTGGAAAACACAAGAGCACCACAATAATGCAAAAATCTTTCTGGTTTAGCTCATTTAATGCACGTCAGCACTTAAGCTAACTGACCTTACGCACAGTTAAGTCATCTACCTTCTGTAAAATGAATTTGTTAACCTCTGCTAGACATCCTGAGCCATAATCTGAACCCAGAGAAGAAAAGCATGAGAAATAACCCCTCAATAAAAACATTCCAAATCCAAATTTTGAATGTTTATGATATACCACCTTTTCACTTACAAATTACCTATTCCCCTCCATTCTACCCCCAAGTGCTAAAGGCATATTGGGTGCACAGACCTCACTAAGTTGGAGGTAAGAGCTTCCCCGCTATCAGAAGTTCTCTGTCACTTTAAACCTGGTACTTTTTATAACAACTAAACCCCAAAATGTTATTTAGACCATCAAAGACACCATGATCACAGGAAGGGGTGATTTAATGAATCACTGTAGAATGAAGCTGCAGTAATACTCCTGTATTTTTACACCTCCTTCACTAGAGGCTCTGACTGGGAATTGCAAGCTAGATGTAATTTTTCAGAAGGTCTTCAGGGTGCACAGGAATTGAATCTCTAGCTGTTGTTGCTAAGTAAAGGTTTTTATCAGGTCCCACATACCGAAAAGATGTCCTTTTAATATGATGTTGATATAAAGTCTTAAACAAAACTACCTGACTACAGCCTATTGGATAGACAAGACCATACCCTAGAACAGCTAAAACTCGTATCGTTTACTATTCATACTTATTCTGGTCCAATAATCAGACACAAAGAATAAGTGATAAAGGGCTGTTGGTCAAGGAGAGATTTACACTGAAGACTTGTTTCCACCATAAAATTAATGAATAAAACACGAGTAGAATGACAAAGGTGTTAAATCAATATTATAATTAGCAGGGGTCAATTAGAGAGTTTTTGGCTATCAGTCTCAAACATTTCTTCCCTCAAATAAAGACCTTCCTAGTGACAGCATGTTCAATACCAAATATCTAAATGCACAAATCCTATAAAACAAAGTTTGCCTTGCTTTTAAAAGCTATTATTTTTGTCTTTACAATATACTACAGCTCAGATACCATAACACCTTTTCTTCACAATATTATGGATTTTTAAAAAAAATATTTTTAACAGTTTTTTTTAACATTTATTGTTTGTTTTTTTTTTTGTGGAATGTGTAGATTTTATCCAACAACTGTAAAAAATACATTAAAATCCACTGAATTAACACAGAAGCAGACCTATGGAATTCTAAAATGCTTACATATAGTCTTTATCAAATCTGATTTCATGAAATCTTTTAAAGAATGAATAGGATAACATCCCCCAAGTAGAGGCTACAAATACAACTGATAGTGCTTCCAAGCAACTAACCCTGAAACCAATTAAATTATCAGTATTATATGTTTATTTCAACATTTGAATTCTCTACTGTTGCATTTGCATTCTTGAGACCATTATAATCTCAAAGCTAGAATACTATGGAAAAAGGGGAATCCAGTTTAGAAATTTTGCCCTTGGAGTTAAACTGTGATTACATTCAGGTTTTTTTTTTCACTAAACTTAAAAAAATGCAAAGAGAATGAAACTAGAGAAATGCAATGGGGCAGCCCATAAATAAACATCTGTTTCCTTTTTAAATCTTGAGGGTATTTCCAGGAGCACAGAACCATTCTCAGGTTTTACATTTCATTTCCTATGATGTATTTTCAAAGAATAGTGTTCTGTCAACCAGAATCACATAACAGATCTTAGAATCATAGAATCATAGAATCATTAAGGTTGGAAAAGACCTCTAAGATCATCGAGTCCAACCGTCAACCCAACACCACCATGCCCACTAAACCACGTCCCTAAGTGCCTCATCTACACGTCTTTTAAATACTGCCAGGGATGGTGACTCAACCACTTCCCTGGGCAGCCTGTTCCAATGCTTAACCACTCTTTCAGTAAAGAAATTTTTCCTAATGTCCAGTCTAAATCTCCCTTGGCACAACTTGAGGCCATTTCCTCTCATCCTATCGCTAGTTACTTGGGAGAAGAGACCAACACCCACCTCGCTGCAACCTCCTTTCAGGTAGTTGTAGAGCACGATAAGGTCTCCCCTCAGCCTCCTCTTCTCCAGGCTAAACAGTCCCACTTCCCTCAGCTGCTCCTCATAAAACTTGTTCTCCAGACCCTTCACCAGCTTCGTTGCCCTTCTCTGGACACGCTCCAGCTCTTCAGTACATACAAACTGTTACAGATCCACGGACAACACAACTGTTTATTTGGGGCACCCAAGACACTTCAAATGGAAAAACACTGAATTTCCTTGCATTTCTCCTACAACCTGACCTTCAGTTAGTTTGCAGAGGGGCCAAGATCATATAATCCACAATACCATATGCTGCTTTCTCTTTTGTGTTTATAATTAAGTTACACTTTTAAAAGCTGCAAAAACTTTTTGATTTAGTTATGCCACTGTGCTTGCTTCTGAAATTGAAGCATTTCCTTTTTAGACTCTTCCGGTCTTTTCATCCCATTCCAGTGCCTACTGCAGCATCTTAGCAGATTGATTGTTTTCCAAGGATCTTAACTAAAGACATTTACTGCTCATGTTCAGATGACTAGTTCATTAATAGTCCTATGTCCTTCATAGAAAGTTGTTTTTATGTTCTAATCATCTTTCCAGAGACCAGAAACATAAACCAGGTTATTATGAGTTAATTCAAATCAATGTCCAATGACTTTCTAATTTTCATTTCACACTTGATAGCCTTAATGTCTGCTTTTGGCAACAGTTCTACTGAAATACTCTTTTATCAGACATTTTTGGAATTTTTTTCATCTTTCTGAAACCATGTCTAATCAAGAGGGCAGCAGCATGAACACATACCACCATTTCATAAGAAAATGCCTGCAAGTTGGAATTCTCTTCAATTTTAACATCTCTGCTCTAAAGCTTCTCTAGGATTTATACTGAATAAATGCAGGACAGAAAAATTCCAATAAACATTTAAGCTTAAATTTCATTCTAAACATGCTTTCAATTTTATTTACTTGCAGAATGATGCTAAGGAGCAACACCATCATGAAAAAACCGAATGCATTTATTGCTTACATAGGTAGTAAGCATAGACCATACAAGGATATTCAACCTCAAAGTTTTGGTACCTACTGAAAAGAACTGGTCTTGTGGTTTTGGAATTAGTGCCTGAAGAAGGCATTAGTGCACTCTGCCACTATGGCATTTTATTTTCCTTGTGTTAAGTTGGGCAGTAAAACTTATCTTCCTAACAGGATTTTAGTGATTAATGACTGCCATACTCCTCAAACAAGCATACGTTAGTTTATTCTATTTGGAAAGAATAAAATTTTATTTTGGTGGTGTTTCTCCTCTAGCATTCCCATATTAAAAGGATATCTAATTACTTCTTTCTTGATTTTGGTTTACTAAATAATGGCTGACTGAAAAATTTACATTTTTGTGGTATACTTTGAGCTTTACCTCCAGCTTTGGTGGTTTTTGTTTGTTTGTTTGTTTGTTTGTTTGTTTGTTTTCTTTTTTTCTCCTCTCCTAATCTCACTACAGGCTGGGGAGATGCAAAGTTTTATTTCCCTGAGCTGTGTATGTCTGATATTTCCATCTTCTGCTTTCTGGGTGCATCTTCATAGTTCAGGAGCTGTTCATTCATAGGCTGTCTCAGCAATACATTACCCTGCCACATTTCAAATCTTGAGAAAAACTAGGAAGAGCAAGAAAATGTACCCTCCGGCCTTATTATTTTCCACTGAAAGTGATCAAAATCCTATTAAAGATCCTTGATGGACGGATACATGAACAGTTAGCCAAGTCATACCCAAATCTTCATGCATATGATTTTCATTAACTTTTACATGAGTAAATTTACTCCTGAGTGTTTTAAGGTAGAGCTCTCAGAGCTCTGTTGTACATAACAGCTCACATGCAACATTGGCAGTCACGTTATGTCATGCTTGTCCTGAAGGTTATCAGGAGAGATATTACAAGAGACATACAAGTGGTTCATATTACTGTCTTTTAAATTGAGGAAGCCATGTTGATCACATACATCTTTTCCTGCATATTATTTGCATGCTCTGATCAAATCGGTTCTTTTTACCAGCCAAAAAAGGGAAATCAGGCTCATCCAATTTCAAAAGTCTACGTAAAAGAAGTTATTTATCTTCCTTTTTATTTAACTTAGATCTTGCTTCAGTGTCATAATCCTACTGATACTCCTGTCTTGCAGAACTCCTCAAAAATCTATCCAGATCTCCCTTTAAAAAAAAAAAAAAACAAATTGGAAATTAAAAAAAATTCCCTACCCACTTATGTATCCTTGCATAAAATCATAAGCAGATCACAAAAAAAATACTGAGATTATTATGAAATTCCTGACTCACTGATAAGTAAGTAGCTATTATTTGAAGAAAATTCTGGGAAAACAGAAGGTGAAACAAAACTGGATAATCACATCATTCAAAATAGATAACTATTTTAAATTACCCAAATTAGGAGGTTGGAACCAAGAGCTCAGAGTCCCTCTTGGCCATGGATAAAGCTGATGCTCTCAGCTGGAGAATTTAAAACCCAGCATGGTGTTTTGAATGTTTAGGCAACTTTTGCTAATCTTAAGGAAAAGGGTTGGTAACGTCCTCTGAGAGCTGTACTGAAATCTGTTGGTTATTTCAGATAACCTCTACTCATCTCATTCCTTTATCTATTCCTTATTCTATAGCATTCCTGCCCAAGTCAATTCTAAAACAAAGGAATATAATTTGTTTTCATTAATTCTATCCTTACACTTCTAGGCAAACCTTTAATTATTCAATGATAGTCTATCACTTCTATTTGGTTTCAGACTCACCCAGTTAAGAATGGTCGTTTGGATCTGAGGCTCCTTGAGGATTTTATTTTCCCCAAACAGAAGAATCACAGCCTTTATTTAGAGTCTGTTGTATCTAGAAATCATCATGTTATCTCAACAAGACAAATTCATGATTTAGTACATAATGATACCCAAGTAGGCTGTTCACACAAATTTAATTAGTGCTTACAGGCATAACATGAATCAGTGTGTTGGTTTATTATTGTGCTGCTGTCTGTATTTTTTCCTGTTTAAGCACACATTACATTGCTAAATGTTTGACTGACACTCTTGTATGCTAAATTTACACTTAAGCTCTACATAATTATTTCACTATCAGTTCTACATTCTGTGTTTTTTTCCAGTTTTGCTTGTTTCTTACAGTCTAACAGTCCTTGCTTTCCAGATTGCTATATTCTAACCACTATCATGTTTCTGTGGAAACAAAGGGTTTTCAGCCTTTACGAAATTTTGAATCTTTCCTCTATTCTGTGTAATCCTTTCTTTTCTGCTGTTTGAAACCTTTGAAATAAGATGCCCATCTCCTCAACTTTAATCTGAAAAATTGGCAGGAATTGCTTCATTGATTCATACAAACTTCTCTTAATGTAACCTCAACAGCAGATGTATAAATGAACAATATTAACATGAATGTTATTTGATATAAAAATGTTGGGACACAACTATTGCAAATGTTATATATTACTACTCTATTACTTGGATTTAGATTCAAGATCAGAAACAGAAGAATCAAATGCTCACTTGAAAAGACTTCAAGATTAAAATAGGCAAGTGCTAAAAGAAACACCCCCAATTCTGTTTATCATCCAATTCTGCGCACCCCCCCCAAATGCATTATAAATTTAGGGATCCAGAATGCAATGATGAATTAACCCTGTAAGTGGAAGATAAACTGAAAAACATTGAATAACAGCAGATTATGTTTTGGGCTTTCTTCTCCCAACAGAGTATAATTATTTGTAAAGTGTATCTTATTCTAAAGTTATGTTTTGTTTCTGATTACTGATAGCATATTCAAAGACAATGTCATAACATCACCAGCCCAGGACTCAAACCTGAACATACTTCAAGCAAATAAATTCCAACTCCCCCCTCTTTCCTCACTTGCCAGTTTACATAAACCATCCAGTTTCATGTCCAAGACTTTACAGAAATACTGTTTTCAGTAAAAGTATTTGAATGAAGAGAGAGTATTTTTTCTGCAAACAAGAAGGTATAGAAATGAGAATCAGAGAAAACAGCTTTCTAACTGGCAGACAGCAAATGTGATCACCCACTGTGATTTAAGTTCTATCCATATATGTGCTTTACTGATTTTTTTTTTTTTTTTTTGATTAACTGCCATATTTGACATCTGTCTTGATATGATCTGGAACCCAATCATTTAAGTTTTTTCTTGGAATTTCTCATTTTTACAAAAAGTAGCTATTCCTAGTTTCTCTAAAGTGTTGATATTTTATTTCAAACCTAGCACAGACTTTCTAAGTATATATTCCTAATTTCAGAGGGATGCATAAAGCCATAAATATCTCAAAACTCACTTCGCTTTAATTTAGATATTTTTGTGCCTAAATATTATATGCAATAGTGATGTTCAGGAAAAAAAATACCCATAAGGAACAATGCACTTTAGAAGCAATGGGAACCACATGGTATAAAAATAATAATAATAAAAAATCAAAGATTTGCCCTTTTAAGATACAGACACTGAGCTTTATGGTCAATAAAGCACTCCTCTTTAACTTAATGTCTTGGAAAACTATTCTGTTAAATCAAGGAAACATACTATAGTGAATATTTCTCTGCATGTTACTAATGAAGAGCAATGTAAAGGTTCTGTCTTCTTCTACCTTGTGTTAACTGCATGTTGGCTTCTCTAAATAAAAGGTTGGGTTTCGGTCACCATCCATTAGACTTCCCTATGAATGATAAGGCTGCAGCACAACAGTGGAAGTTTAGGCCTCAAGATACCAAGATTTCCATCAAGGAGATTTGAAGCAAACGGTGCATCCACAAGAGATTTACTTATGTGTAAACAGTTTTGAAATAATTTAGTATACATAGAAGCCTTATTTATTGTGAGATTTTTCATAATAAACCTCTAAACTCTCTTTCATGCCTCTAGAGCATGAAAACTCCCTGCCTCCTGTGAAAAGCCTGTTCTTCAAGGATAAGTAATTTTCAGGAGTCTTCTGTGCTCATTTTCTTCCAGGCTGAGGAACCAGATGGCTTAGATCTACTTATTTATAAAAGTCTCAATCCCTTGCTGCTTGTAAGTCATTAGGTTTAGTACTGCAAAACTAGTACCATTAACTAGTACTGAAACGAGCAAGACTTGAGACTGCTTTGCAGCTTGTGGAAGGATTCTTACTACTGTGCTGCTAAAAAATTAATTAGACTTTTCATTAATTATAAGACATATCCACATCACAGCTCTTCTTCTAAACTACCATGACAATACGATAAAACGCTGTTCAGGACAAATAACAGCATAATACTGAATTTTTATAATACCTATTGTGAGAGTACTGTTAGCAGGGAATGTAAACTGTGATTCAGTGGAGAGATTTGCCATATGGTAAGCTTTTAGTGCCAGCATTAACTGAATCCCCCAAACGAGCATTTCACTTTTCAACAATAGAAAAAAAGAAAAACTACTTGTATGGAGAGAGGAAAACCAACACCAATTGATGTCAGAACTGATCTCTGTCTAAATTATCTATACCGATATCAAATCTTCTTTTCTGATGAAACTATCCTTGCAAGTATTTTCTGTCATGAGTATTAGGTATGTACAGATGCTTTCAAGCAGTAGTGAAGGATTTCAATACTATAATCTCCAGTGCTTTTGCTTTGCTTCTAGCACTTGCTGCTCCATTGCTTTCTCTCACCTAGCTAACAAAACAGCTTCTCAGCAACTGTTCTACAGAGGACTCCCCAGGGCTCGGACCCTCTCATTTCCCTCGCTTTATTGTGGGCATATTCTGCAAGGCCAGAAATAAAGACATATTCAGTCTCTAACCTACCATGTCACAAATACCAGATCTATAGAAAAGTATCAATTATATCTATGCATATTGTGGAAAGCACTGATGTCCTGGAATGGATCATGTGCTACATAGCAACTTTTATATCCCACTACAACACTAAATTTCTGTAATACGTGCCCTCTGCAAACATCTGGCTGCAAAACAAGAGAGCTAGTCATTACCCATTAAGTCTAACTGAGCAGAACAAGGTCCCTCTGAGCTTTTCTTGGCACGCAAGAAATTGAAATGCTTTTTTGAAGGCCTGACCTTGCTGTCCCAATGAGTTATATAGAAAAATTTTGTTGACTCCAGTGGAGTTTTATCCAACTCTTGATAAAATCATAGGTTTCCTTTTTTTTGAAAGTGCATCTGTTCTAAGTACTATCCATAAATACATCTGCCACTGTACATGTTGAACCTCACTTGTAGTATTTCTTAAGCCTCAAAGTGGGCAATTGCATTTAATTTTCCTCATGACAGAGTAGAAGATACCAGAACATTTTCAAAACATAGGGCAATATGGTACTGCTAGCTTAAGAGAGAGCTCCCCCCAATGCTTACTTCAGACACGTCAGGAAAAGAATCAGTTACAATTTCTAACGTTCTCCAAATCAAAAGGACTATGAAGCACAGCAATTCCTATTTAAAAAAAAAAAAAAGAAAATTAATCTACTGATGTCTTACCAGTCTTTGACTTGTGTTAAGAATGCTATATAATGAAAAACTTAAAATACATATTACAGGATGACTTACACATGTGCTGTATAAAAGTAAGACTGTTTTACAGGGAGAACAAAGAAAGTGTTATCTGCTCCAAAGAGCAAGACACTGAAAAGGAAACTCTTAGAACACACATTCAACATATAACAGACACTATTAAACAGCTCGCAGATTCATGCGTCAGAGAAATGTCAGATACTAAATACTGGAGATTTCATTCATACAATTTTTATAAAAGTTTTGCATGCATGATCACATGAGGAGGAATATACCAAAAAGGGAAATGTTTCTGTTTAAAATAATCTTTTCTGGAGGAGGGGGGGGGAAGAAAGAAAAAAAAAAAAAAGAAAAAAAAAAAGACTGAGACTTCTTGAATAATTAAAAATCAAAAAAATATAGGTCATGGTTTTCCAAATCTTACAAACTTTTTCAGGACTTTTTTCCATAACTTAAAGGATACTGAATTAAGGTTTAATTTTGGATACCCATTAAAACACATGGATCTTATCAAGTTTCATGAGTCCACTAAACTGGAATGTTAACTATCTTGAGAAAAGCCAGTCCAATGACATTTCTGTTTTGACCCCAGGCCGAGACAGAAACTAGAGAGAATTAGACTATTTAACTGAATATTTCAGAATTTTAAAGGAGCATTAATTTGGCTGGAAAAAAAAGATTACTATTCCAGGCATAAGGGGATCCTACATTACAGGAAGTGTTTCATGCATCTGTATTGATTCCAAAGTTTCTTCTGTATAATACATCTGTCTTGTAAATGCAAAGTCAGCCCTGGGAATGCCTGGAGATGCTGGAAATAAAATCAATTTCTATTTTATTCAGAGGAAGAAAATAAGAAGAGAGAAGGCTTTAGAAAACCTACTGTTGTGGAAAGGGTCAAGAAAAGTGGAAACACCCTAAATATAACCTACTAAGTGGAGAAAGAATTGAATCAAGAAACTGGTTTGCTATTCACATGACACAACATTTGTGAGCTTGTGTCCTTAACAAATACTGGTCTTTCCTTTCCTTTGACATAAACAGTGACCATGAGGATAAACTGATTTTTTTCTCCAGATGTCTTTCCTGTTCTTGATGTGGGTGTTCCCCTGCAATAGAGTCATAGAGTCTGTTCAAGGACATTTTCAGTTTCATGATCTCAGAGTTCCGTGACAGATGAACATAGCTAGCCCCAGGGTAGATATTCTGCTCCCACAGTGCCAAACAGTTGGGGTAAGCAGTATTTTTCAAACTGTGTCTCAAAACCCCTTAGGGAGTAGAGAAGAATTCAAACAGCATTGCAAAGGATTAGGAAAAAATATAAGTAGAAAAAAATTGTAAATAAAAAGCAGAAAAAGTTGAAAGCAGTGGCTCAGCTCCCCTGGACTAGGGCAAGGGGTTGGAGAGTGATGTGTTGCAGTTTCTCAGTTGTGGATGTCTCTCTGAGCCAGGAGTTGCTGACTTCTTTTACCTGCTGGTGATTTTCTAGATTTTTTCCTAGGTCAGGGGACTGAGTATGTATTGTGGTAGCCAAAAATTACACCTGGTTCTGATTCTGCTGTGCTAAAAAGAGTGGTGTCTTGACTCTAAATACTGCAGGAAGACAGGTAAACCAAGATTTGGACTTTTGGAAGTTGTGGGAAATCCTGGTGTAAAGGGAACAAGAGGTGTGACCAGTAGGGCATTACCAAAGACAGTAACTGTTTTGTTCTTCATGGACATAGAAGAGGACAGAGGCTCAGTCTCCTCCTCTCCCTTGACCTTCACAGCCCTTTTTCCTGTCTGTGTTTGCACAGCCACGGGACTTGCCTGCTCAGCCTTGTGGGCTCTCTATCAACTAAGGAGAAATGCTGACCTTTGAAGTAATCAGGTCCAGCATTTTTGTCCGAGTTAGGCAATGTCATCCAGAATGGTTTGGGGGTCAGTTTGGTCAGCAAACACAAGCTAGAGCACAAGGAATAAATCAGCCAAAATGAAAACAGAAAATCAGGCCTATGAGAGAATTGATCCTGGGGAGGAATTGATGGGGAGGAACAGAATTTATCAGTTTGGTAGTGGAAGTTATGTTTTTTACCCATATCTAATAATTCGTTTTCTTTCCAGAATTCATAAGTCACATGGGTTTGAGGGAATGATATAAAGAGACAATGCTTGGAAACCAAAACTGAGAAAAGATTTCTGTAAACTCTTTAAACTGGAAACTGCTGGGTATAGGACCACTCTAACCTGAACGTACTTAGAGAAGTTTATTTCTTGTAAAAAATAAGCTGCAATTCATAATTGTTTCCAAATGCATTAAGCAGACAGCACATTTCTCAAAGGGCATATTTATTTTACAAAAATCAACAAACTATAGAGGGAAATCAATCAGGTATCCAGCTTACAATATTTTAGGTTTTCTGCAGCTGAGAATAAAGGGCTACCAGTTATTGGAATTGTTTTTCTTTTGAGTGATGAGGAAAACATCTGTGTATAGAGCAAGTGATGAATACATTCTGGTAGCAGAGTGCTCCACATTCTTATTGAAGTTTATAGAAATAATAAGATTTACAAAACTGACACTAGTACAAGATAAACAACAATTTGATGTTAAGAATGTTTATTAATGACCTGTTTTTCACTTTGAATGGGTGCATGCACTCAGGTATTCATGCCAGCACTTAAGCCTCAGATACATATTTATTTTTAATTACTTTGATACAGCTCTGAATATTACAGAGATAAGAAATTGCAAATAGTTGCCAAATCCCAGTGATTTCATCAGGAAGGAAGTTCAGTCTCTGAATCAAGTGTAAGACTATAAACACAGTATCTTGATTTTAATGAAGAGAAATAAGTTCCAACTCAGCTTGTGTGCGAGCTTATACTGTATATTGACTTCCTCTAAACTATACTTCATGTTTGAACACGGAAATTTTTGGCCTAATGTCACTTTTTTCAGAGTTTAAATCAAATCCCTTGAGCCTTTCTGGAATAGCTAGAAATTAAAAAAAAAATAGTTAAAAAGATGGTTCTTTCATTTTTATCTATCAATAGCAAATCATTAAGGGGAAAAAAAGCAATTTAAACTCAGCTTTCTGGCTAGTGTCGATGGGAACTGCTTAGCATACCAAACAAGGGGAAAAAAGTGGAGAAAAACACCAGGAGTTGTAAGTTTGTGAGTAATACTGAAATACCCAATCAAATTTCTATCTAATTCCACTAAATTCATTGTGTCACTCCAGAAGCAAACACTATATCCAGTTTCCCTGACACTGCAGTCAGTAGCTAAACACAAGAACAAGATCAGACTGAAAGCAATTTAAAAAGTAAAGTTCATTTGTCTTGTAAAATGCAAAGTTCAGTTCTTATAATTCAAATGGCTTCAGATAATGCTGATGCCTTCTGCTTTTTGCAGGCCAGGAATAGATATAAAAGATTCTCTGGGCTAACTCTATTAATCATAACTTCTAAAGAAATGAAAAACATGCACTTGAATATTCTACTGCTCTTCCCTGCATTTATTCTTTTGACAATTGTTTTTCTTGAGAAACCATTTATAAAGCTCTAATTATTCACAGTTCCATTTATAAAGTGAGTCTGAGGCTCCAAAATGGCTAGTGCTTTTTATCATGTTATAATAACCATTGTACCATTTCATAAGGCATTGTACAAACAAAAGGCAAAGAGCCCTCTGCCCACAAAGCCACAAGCTAAATGTTCTTGACCCTGAAATAGATAAAACAGTTGAAAGACTGCTGCAGAAATGGTATCAAAATACTCCAAAGAAAGCTCTGTATACTGTTTCTTTTCCTCCTAGACAAATTGATCCTAGTGACACAGAGCAGTGTTTGGAGACCATCCACCTGCAAGCTGACCAGTCTCTCCACCAGTTCATCAGTGAAAACATGCAATAGTCAAGTGTACCAGAGGCTCCAAGTATCATCATCTCACTGTGATCTGAACATGGTAATTGTGACTAAGGAAAGCTTTTGCTTACACTAACTGGGGCAGGAAAGGTATTCAAGCCCCAGAGAGCTGCCTGCAAATCCCTCCACAGTGCAGAAAATCATCAGGAACTCTACAGCAACATTTCCATAGGGTGAAGCAGTTTTCTCAAGAGCTTGAAAGCCCCTCTGTCACAATGCTGCCCCCTCACTGACATGTATTAAAATCACCTGCAATATCATCTCCTTCCTTAAAATTAAGTTATTATGAAGCTAAGGCTCTGCCAAGTGCCTCCAGGCTATCTTCAGCCTATTTTTTAAGCAATTTATAAAGTAATATATCTGGGAGAAATGTTCCTAAGATATAAATGCATAAAGAAAGCAGACAGCACCTTCTTTATTCCAGCTCAGCACTGAGGCAGAATGCGCTTAGCCTCCCCAGAGGCCAGGAGGTGTTGGTTTGAACACCACTAGCAGGTATAGGAGCCAGGTCTCCTCCGCTCTGGAACAGTGCTTTAATCCTGACTATACTGCTCTTCCTCCACCACCATCTTCTTCAAAAGCAAAGAGTTCTTTGGAAGAAAGGATATCAGCCTTCAAGTAAGGCAGTCTTGCAGGAGGTGGAGGCTATTTTCTTGACACTGGAGAGGAGCTGAAATCTCAGAGGGGCAGTGACTTTCAAAGCCCTCTGTATCCTTGCACAGATAGCTCCAAGGAGCCTTCTTTGATCAGATAATTGGCCTCTTTGGACCCCATCCTGATGTTCCATGCCCCCCACTGGGCACTATGCAAGCAACTGGGGTGGAGCATACTACTTAAAGTAGACTTTTCACTCATCCTATTTCAGTAAGGTCATTTTTGTACACTGGAAAATTATCATTATGTAATTTAGATGCATTAACTTTTGGCTATATCTTCAATGCCTCTGAAAGGGAATGGTTAGTGTGCTATATGTGAAGGGACTATTAACTCAGATTAAAGAGGGAACTTGGCAGGTACAGCACATACACAGGATGAATTTCTATTTTGAAGCTAAGAGCAACAGTGAAAATTCTCATTTGCCTAAAGGTGATCATGTCAGATGACATCATGTCAAATAGCATTAAATAGAAATCAAACATTATCTGACACTATTCTGCTACACTTGCATAGCAGCAACTGAAATGATAGAAACTAAGTCATTGCATAAATGGGAACATACTGAAGTTATTTGAGTGTGAGCAGGTGTCCTTAAGTGTAATTAGCACTTCACAGCCCTCTTGTTCCTTTAGACTACTCTGCCTAGAATTATCAACTTATAATGGCATACAGCTGCTGAATAGATCTCCCTACATATGCCATGCCTATCAATCCAAAATCATTCTCAGTTTTGTGAACCAGCTTGAGAATTAAGAAAATACAAATTCAAACAAGAGAATGTGTACTTCAAATATTCCTTAGCATTGTTCCTTTCCTCTAACCTGCTAGCTGACAAGTTAGGCTGAGTTTTCTAATGGTTTCTACATTTCGCATTTCAGAAATAATTAGGAATACATTTCACATCCCATTCTCCCCAAGATCCTGTTTAACCTATTTTGAAACTGAGCAATCAAAGCATCATGTAGCAGATGTAGTTGAATATTCAGTATCTTCAACAGAGGAGGAGGAGAAAAAAAAAAAAAAAAAATCTTGATTTATGGTCAAAGTCTAGTTTTCCATCTATACTCAATTCTTTTCCCATTTCAACCTTTATCTAAAAAGAAATAGGGCTCATAATTTAAAACATTTAAAAAGAGAGACATGGGCTTCCAGATTTTTTTCCTGAATTCAACTCTGATAAGCCTATTATGCATTGTCAAGCTAAGAGTCAAACCTCAATTCCAACACACCTTTTAAAGCTACAGATAACGTGCTTCCATTTAAATCTCTAGGTTAAAACCAACCATACATGAGACAGTATTTAAGCTTTTGTTCACTCACAGCCATCTTTTCTCCCCAGAAAAAACATGAAACACAGACTGAAGAAGAATTGATTTGTAAATTGGTTTTAGTCAATGCCAATCTATTTTTCAAGAGAAAAACAGAAGTGTGTATAAATTCTGCTACAAGAGGAGATCTGTCAAGGAAGAGAGAGAGTTCTGCTCTACCACAGGATGAGTTAGCAATGAGATTAAAATTAGAAATACAAGGCCACATTTTCCAGTAAATATTACAGAGGAAAAACAAGATTTAAAATGTTACAAAAATGAGTGACCAGAGTTACCAAAAATAAATATGAAAACAAAAATTACCAGAAACACCTGGCAAATATGTTCATCAGACTTATGTCAATATTGCTAGTGTTGAAAATAGAAATATTATTTTGTTTCAATTTCTTAGTTTCAAAATATTTTGTTATTAAATTTACTTCTATTTAAATTTAACACACTGGTAAACAAGATACTGAATAGTTGGCTCTTTTCTCTGTGCTGTGACCAAAGTTTTGATTAGAGTGAATTTGCCATGAAGCTGTTGGGGAATTCAGAGCAAACTCTCCAGCTGCCACAGCAGCATGTGGTGCCAAGCTAAACCTGCCAGGCTTGAGAAATGGAAAGCAGATTTCAAGTCCATTAGGTTCTATCGAGAAAACCGTGTAAAGCAAGTCCAGTTAGTCTACACAGACTAAACATTTTATCCTGCTTGAAGAACTTCCATTTTCTGATGTTACAGTTCCTTGGGAACAGATGATACSCTATTCATAGCTCTGGTTGTTAAACCTTGAGTTCCACAAAAGAAAACAACTGTAATCCATCCCATAAAGGAGAAGGCAAATCATGTACTACTTTCAAGCAGCTATAAAACAGTGTGTGTTAGCAATTCAGTAAGCCATTAAATAATCTTGTTCCTGGGCTTGAATTCCTGAGGGTCCCATTTAAAAGAAATTAGGAGCTTTTTATATGCAGAAAACTCTAAAGTGCATGCTAAAATAACGTGTCAAAAATTATATAAATTTAGAAGCTGTTGGTTGACTAAAACAGCTTTGCCAACAATGCATTTATAAATGCATGGGTTGTTATTAGAAAATACTACAGCTATTACAACAGTATATGAATGCATTAATAAATCATAGCAATTACACAGCATTTTACATCTTTACAGTGCCGTGCAGAAGTGTAGTACACAAATATCTTTCATTATTAGACTTTTATTGTTTAGCTAGATGCTTTTCCTCCCACTGCTTGTGACAAACCTCACAGTTGGCTATTCCCTCAGACTCATCCACCTTTTTCCAGCTGTCCCTCACATTAAGCCACTCTCTCATTTAACTGTCAATGCCACCTTCTTGCTTGTTGCCTCAGTCTACAAATTCAGCACACCTGCTGTAATGGAATCTCCCACAAAAATTCTCAGAATAAAAAGATAAAGTTTCCTGGGAATTCTCTGACTTTGTATCAGAAAATACTGATTTATTGAATCAAATGATTTTCAGAGCACATAAGGAAAATGCGAAAGACTTTTTCAGGCCAGGATAGAATCTTTTGGTCAGACATCATATACTTATACAACAAAATAAAACAGACCCACAAAAAAGCTAGAGCCATTTCCTGAAGTTTACAATACACAGGTTCAAGACAAATAGAACCATGGATCACAGGTGTTTCATCTTATTTAATCAGTTTATTTTGATACAATTAATCTAGACATGTCTCAGCCAACAAGTTAAAAAGGCTTAAGTGTCTTTGTAAAGCAAAGTAAGGAACTTCAGAATCTCAAAAATTATGAACCAATTTCAGGTCGCAAACTATTAAACTTTCTTTGGAGGGAAAAAAAACCCCAAACCTGTTCTACTAATGCCTAGACTAAGTTCCTTTTGCTTTCAAAATTTCTTTCAGACTAAAACTTTGTGCTCATGACATGCAAAAAGCAGCTTTTTTACTTCAAGTCTTCTGAAGTATTCCTTTAACATAAAAGATAAAAAGAAGGATGAGAAGGTATCTATTGACAGTAAAGAAAAATTACATTGTTTAGCCTTTAATTACAGTAGACATTCTCTTGGGCAGACAAATACTACAGGTTACGTTCACTCAAGTAATACTTGTTTCTGTGAAAGGAATTTCCCTAGGAGTCCCTAAGCAAGCAGTAAGTTAGTAAACACATACTGCTCAGATACTTTTCTTTCCAAATTGCTTTTGCAGAGTGCTCAGAGAATCATAGCTCCATATAAACAATCATATGCTGGAAAAAATAAGCCTTGTCCATGTTCTTAATCTCTTAAACACAACAACACTTGTTTTGTAACTATTTTATGTGAAAAATCATTAGATTTTTGAAAACTATCAGGGATCAAAGAACCCTTGATTTAGACTACACATGAGACATTTGGATTAGACTACATATGGGATTGCTCTATGTCAGCAAAGCAAAGACAGTATAAACCTGGAGGAAAGCTCACTGAAGTTCTAAACCAGACTCAAGACAGAATAGGGTCAGTGCATAGACCTCTGACAAAATGAATTTGGCTAAGAAAGTAGGAAACTTCCTAAGGGATCAGCATAAACAAACCTAACCAAATAAGCAGTTCTCTTCAGTAATCTTCTGTTTTTTCCAATGCAAATTCCATTCTTGGCAACCAAAACAATATGAGTCCAAATGAAATCATTTATAGACAGCTGTGGCATATATTTCTTTACCTAGGCTCTAGAAGTGGAAATAGAAATCCTGTTCAGTATATAGAATGACCAATATGAGATGAAACACAGATAACAAAGATTTTCATACTCAGTGGAAAAAACCATACATATTCTATAAGTCTCACTGCAATTTAAGTAGTTTCACTGTTCCCTCTAGATTTGTTACTGTGATCATGGAAGTAGCTCCAAATTTGACAATCATCAGCTGACTTGATATCAAAGGATTAAAATATCTCATTCTACATCAGGACTTCTTTGTGTACAGCCTATACAGGCCTATACACACCTGAAATGTAAAAAAACCTTCACGAACTGAAACATTAAAATAGACATAATTATACATCACCCCTTTTTCTTTTTCTTTTTTTTTTTTTTTTTTTAGAAAACTCTGGGAGGGTCCTGAAATATAGACCAAAATTAGCTACAAGCTTGAATTTGACACAAATTTTATCACAATTGTGAATTCATTCTATTATATTCTACAGCAGGATTCCTGTTAAGTATAATGGGATCATATCAAAGAATCTGAAAAAATAGAATCCCATATCCCATCTTCGCAATTTTGAATTGCCCACATGTAAACCTAGATCTCATTCTCACAAGGAGCTCTATCTAGATCAATCCTTTTTTAATCTGTGAAAAGTAGACTGTAGGAATGAAGACTTCTCAGCTGTACAGAACTCCTGCAAAACCTTTCCTGAGATTCCCGTGTAGTAGACTGTAGACACCTTAGTTCTCTCACCTTTTTTTGTTACATATGTTTGATTGATCAGTTTGCCTTTGATGACCCAAATGCTACAAATCTTCCTGGCATATACTGATAACAGCAGAACTGCTTTTGAATAAATAAAAATATCTTTGCACAGCTACAACAGCACCAAAGTTTTTTTAAATGGTGGTAGATGATGTTCCCTTAAGCCAATAAAACCTTATGGGTAATCTCCCTTGCCTTTCCCATCTCTGACCCAAAAGCAAACACTTGCATTACTCCACTGATTTGCCAGTTCAAATATGAAGAAAACAAACCAATTCCCCACAGTTAGTAAAGGCTAATATAATCAAAACCATCATCCTTTTATCTTATGCAAAATGCACTGAAGAAGCCTTGTACCACTACTATGAATTGCCCGAGTTCATAATTGTCAGATAACAATTTCCTGTCCTACTTCTAGCTATAAGGTAACTACTTACTGCAATTTAAGTGAACTTCTCTGCCTGTCTGCTGCTACATCAGTCTTCCAGTTAAATTATGCTTTCACTTAATTTGAAGAACTCCATTGATTTCAGGTGCTAGGATAAGGAGGGCTTATCCATCCTAGAGAGACCAAGACTGCCACAGCAATGATAAAAGAGACTGGAAAAGGTTACCTGCAATCGGCAGAGTGAAGCGGGGGAAAAAAAGACTGGAAAATAAAGGATGATAGAAAACCAGACAAGAACTAGAAGACTGAAAAAGAGACACAGCACTCCTTACATCACCAGTTAGCCTGTAAGAAAGCAACTCTATGCTTCTATAAAATACTTTTTCCCCAAAGAATTCTCAGTTTCTGAACAGGGACCTGTCCAATGCTTTTCTGATACACTCCGTGCACTGTTTCTCTTCCAGGTGCCAGCTGCCCAAGGCTTAATATTTTAACAATTCCAAGGCTCCCAAATATGATCTTAGGTGCAGACACTTGAAGAAAGTTGAAGGGAGAAGAAATCAGTATCAGATCATAAAAGTACAGAACCTGCATCTCTAAGGTGATGGGACATGCTTTGCTGAATACCAGAATATGCTTTTACTGCTCACAGAAGATGACAGATATTTTCATCTCATACCAGGGTCTACTTGATTTCGTTTTAGGCATACTAGACCATATATACTGATCTTTGGAATTTGCTTAGGTAGATAACGTTGCTGACAAGCTGAATAAAAATCTACATAATTAAATGACAAATATGATGGAAACATGCAAGTCTGAGTTGATATGACTCAGGCTGCATTTCTGATTTCAGAATGAATGCCATAAGCTAGATAAATCATTTACATCTACACTATTCACCATCAGAGACATCAAATCTCATTAATCCTTAAGTAAAAAAAGCCTCCCTGTCAATTCCTTTCTTGTGTTGAAAAAGAAGTTCAGTAAAATTGTTACTGAGCCCTTGAGCATTCATGCACCTGTGCAGTAGACCTCAGTAGGAATTTTGCTACCTATCGAAAACTCAGTGACTTATGCGGCAGCTTGGGTTAAGAAAAAAAAACCAAACATAGGAAAATATTAAAAGGTCCTTTACAAGATAATGGATATTTTTTCTGTTTACAGATTTAATATGCTTATCTGGTTAATATTATCTTGATAATTGATAACCTACATACTGTTCTTGATTTGTACAATAGTGTTCTCTTAAACTCAGGCACATGCATAACGTACAAGTTTTATCTGCCAAAGTCTGTGGTGAGTGATTGGACTGATGTTGGCCCCAATCCAGAGCTTTTCCTTGATCCTCCTGACTCCTGCTCCTTTTACATTTAACTTAGTAGAAAGTCTAGTACAGCATCTCAGCTGTCAGTAGGAACTAAATGCTGCATGATGGAAAAAAGTGACCTCTTAAACTGCCTGTGCCTATGTGACTCCTCCTAGGGCAAAGTTAAACAAGTTTGCTTGAAGTGCTATTTGACAACGCAGCAGAGTGAAGGAAGAGCTTAGGTGAAACAAACTGTTCAACTTTGTGCTGGAACAGAAAAGTATTGACAGGTCATACAAAACTAGGAGCAGGCTTAGTGTCTCAGTCGAGACATTAAACAGGACTGCGTGGGCACTGTGTCAGCATTCCCACATAAAGCCACCAACAGAAGTTCTTTAAGCCAAATCACTTGACTTTGCACTAAGTAAGGAAGAGACACTCAAAGGATGGTAATATTTAATAATATTCCAAAAAGCAATAGCTTTTGGAAGCCAATATTTAGTGGTTTTCTTAGCCTGAATTTCTGATGATTTTTGTGTTATTCCACCATCTTCTCTGACCTAGAAGGTTTTTGGCCATGAAGTCCAAAATATTCCAAACTACAAACAATGTAGAAAAGTGAATGACACTGGCTGATGTTCGGATGTGAATTTAATTGACCATGAAGACATTGGTAGAATCATGCAGCCCTGTCATCAGTATCGCTTTGCTGAAAGAGAAGTCAAAAGCAGAAGTTTTCTGACAGAGGATTGCACGTAGCCAACAGAAACCTAAATAGTAGTGCTTAACTCAGCCCAAAAGAACGTTTAAGAAACCTGTCAGCTTGACACACAAATGCTTGGTATATTAATACATTAGAAAGAGGGATGAGAAAATGCAAAAGTGGCAAAAACTTTACTATGAAATTATGAGCTTATCTACTGCTCTTTCAACTACTTTGTTTTCCATAACCAATCTGTATATGATGAAAGCTGTCTTAAAAAGCATATCCACTGCAACCGTGTGAATCAGCTAGCACACATGATTGCACTAAGGCAGCACAGGAAATCGCCATCTGTAAAGGACAGCAGAGGTTTGTAACTGTACAGGCTCAGCTTGCTTACAGGGTGAGCTGAAGAATACTTGGTCAATGAAGGTACTTTGACAAAAAAAAAAAAGCATTGCTCTTAYCACATTTGGGATCAGCAAGAAGCATGCATATACTCAGTTACGGTAGCTCAGCTGACAGGTGGTAACTGGTTAAGCTCTGCAGTTTAGTTGTGCTTGTTTGTGTCTGTACAATGCAGATATTCAATCCTACATTTAAGACTAATTAGATTAAAAATAAAGAAAATTTGAAATGTATCTTTAATCCTTCTATTACCAGGAGGAATTATAAAAGCACACACAGAGACTACTGCTCCAATAGTTGCTATTACATTGTCCAAACAACACTAAGGTAAAAAACATAAATTATACTGATAAGAAAGCATTGAAACCACTTGAGATTTAACTCTTTGCATAGTGAAGAATGGCAGTCTTATTGGCATGTTATTTTTGTGGGTTTAGATTTTYTTCTTTTAATGGAACATGCTTATTAATGTTCACAAGGTTTAAAATAACTTGTTTTTCTCAGTTTCAACTTCTGTTCTTTATTGCTACATTTTAATAAAAATAGTGACCTTTTTCTGTCACAAAAGATAAAAATCTGGGAAATACAGAAAAACATATAGAGAATAAAAAGAGTAATTTGTAACCTATGATGAGGTATGTCTAGTGAAAGCTTTAATTTGTACTGTAAAATTTTTTAAAATACTTTAATGTGTTTAGATGGCTAATGAGGCAGAGGTGAACAGCCAATACTGTGCTTCTCAAGTGAAATGAGGCACTGACATTGAGGGAACTTCTGTAATAGAAGGGAATTACTTTTTTTATATCCTTCTAGTATATCCTAACAATAAGGTTACTCTAACAAAGCTGAACACGTAGCACATTTGTTTTATCCTTTATTCCCTATTGAACTTTAGGTACCTTAAGCCAAAATGTAACAAATTAAAGAGAAAGGAGTTTCACATACAACTTTTCATGCAAATTACCTGTTCTGTGAAAAGAAATTAGCATAATGGCAGTAGTAAACATCTTGGTTGGTGAAAGCTTTCCAGGTCTCCACTTTTCAGTAAAAAGCAGTTGGAATTTTAAAGGAAACTTCTGTCAATCTCTTTTTTTTTTTTTGTGATTTCCATAGTACTTTATAGAGAAGTTCTCTATTATGCATATGTACTGTATGCGTATTTCATATAAAACCAAATCACGTGTATACATATGTTCCTTCCCCTCTTGCATTTATATTTTTGACAGAAGATGAACTACTGCTTTCTTTCTAGTTCCATCTTTTCTTTTTGCTTTTAAAGAAAATACTTTAAAATAACATGGTTGCATCTATTACTGGCTATTTTCCTCTCAATGAGATAGGAAATCACTGACACATCTGGAAACACAAGACAAAATGAAAGCTTCATTATGAAAAAACATGGGGAATGCACATTTAGCCACCCAGCTGGAAATATTTTCAATGCAATTAATTATCAGAAATAAATATAAAGTTTGAAATAAAGTTCTTTTTTTTTTTTGAGTTGATTTCCAGTAAGAAATAGGAAACATATTATGAGTATACTGAATTGAGAAAGAGCTGCGTTTTTAGCTTTTTAATATCTTCTCATGCTCCTGAATTTTCATACATGGTCCAACACCAATTGCATTGTTCTAATTTTTTGTGCAGTCTGTCCCTTAAGGCATTAGTCTATTGAAATAAAATGACAGAGGAGTTGCCAAATTCTTGTCATTCTTTCAGCAGAGGTTTTGACTTGTGACATGAGTGACACTGACAAAGTGACAGGATAAAGTTGGGTATTAAGAGCAATTTTAGAAGTGTTTGCAGGTACATTAGTACCTGATCCACTGCCCATTTTTGTGAAAACAGTCCTATCTGTTCCCAGAACCCTGAGTTTGAGTTTATTCTCCTTCAAACTGTCAAATAAATCCTCAACCTTTTCTCTTTATATTTTTTTTTTACCCTTCTGTGAAGGAAACTCAGAGGAATTTAAGATTTATTTATTTATTTATTTATTTATTTATTTCAAAGAAAGAACAAACACAAAGGAACATGGAAAGGTATTTCTTAAGCTTCATCTGACATTAGTTTGAATTGCTACTAGTGATTGAAGTTTAGGCTTAGAAGCCTGGATCCAAATTGGAGAAGCTGAATTGTTGCCGAGAATCGTTATCTGCAAGATATGAAAAGGTCTAACCAGCTTCTGCAGCTGTGCTGACCACAGTTTACCCTTTTCATTACTCAAGCCCTAAAGTATTCAGCAGTGTCCCACAATATTTTTCATAGCATATATAAAAGGAGATTGGAACAAGCAACTACTGTTAACTGCTATACCATAAACTACGATATAGAATAAAGTCATCTGATACTTCCATATTCAGTTAATAGTTCAGACTTCATCTGTAAAGTCTTCAGTTTGTTATTTATAGATTATAAGCCTGCAAGATACACACACGCATATATACACGCATGTATATATAATTAAAAATTGAAAAGTGAGAGTTAACTAACTTTTGGCAGCCTCTTAAAAATAATGAAAAATTGACACAAAAAACTTGAAAGCTATGCGTAATTTGTATTCTGTAATATCACTGTTCTCCTGCAGTCATACACACAGAAGGCAAATTTAGCCTTTTTTTTTTWAATTTTGCTTGTGGAGGGTTTTGTTGTATTTAAGATGRGTAACTTAGAAAAAAGAACAAATAGTTGGTGGTCACTGCCCAGATAGTAGGGGACAGATAAGGAGCTTTTTGCTATTTTTTTCCCTTTTCCAGTTTCAAGCTTTCAGTCAGCATGTGAATCTGCTCACTACGGTTAATGCTTCGTTGGGAATAGAAAATCAATTACTATATCTGAGGTAAACTGTACAAAGTGTTAGCATAAACCATAAGAACACTTCTGCTTGAAGGAGTCCTGTTAAGGTTCAAGGARATCAATATTTTCCAGCAGGTCCTGCAATTCTGATAGACCATATCCGCTGATTTTAGGAGGTAATGAAACTGCCAATGGCCTTGCTGTCATGATCTATGGAAATGACATTCATAAGCACTGGGGATCCAATGAGTAAGTCTCCTAGTGATTTCCTCATTGCTTTTACCCAATGAAACCACTGAGAAGTGGCTTTTCTTTTTTCTCTTATTTTTTTTTACTCTGATTTCTTTATCTGTCTTTAATTGTTGTTTAACTGAAAACAATAAAAAGGGCGGTTTTGCTTTTTGTCAGGTATCAAAAATTGAAATAATCCTCTGATTTATTTAAAGATTTTACTCTTTAGCCAAGGTATTTTGCCCAGCCAAAGTGCAGTTTTTTTTTTCCCCAAGAATGAAAACATTGCAAGATTTTCTGTTTTCATAGAATCATAGAATCATTAAGGTTGGAAAAGACCTCTAAGATCATCAAGTCCAACCATCAACCCAACACCACCATGCCCACTAAACCATGTCCCTAAGCGCCTCATCTACACATCTTTT
>JAYKAV010003172.1:414198-440542 GCA_035582835.1 Phoebastria nigripes | reverse complement strand
GTTTAGATTGGACATTAGGAAAAATTTCTTTACTGAAAGAGTGGTTAAACATTGGAAGAGGCTGCCCAGGGAAGTGGTGGAGTCACCATCCCTGGAAGTATTTAAAAGACGTGTAGATGAGGCACTTAGGGACATGGTTTAGTGGGGCATGGTGGTGTTGGGTTGATGGTTGGACTTGATGATCTTAGAGGTCTTTTCCAACCTTAATGATTCTATGTTTCTATGATTCTATGGCTGGATTCCTGTCTAGGTGAAAACGAATAATGCATTATTTCATTAACTGCCTACCAGTCCAGGCAAAAGAAACATCCCCCTCTCCATGACATGGTTTCCTACACTATTTTCATGAAAGATTTTGATTGTAGCAGTACCTTGAGTTGTTTTGTCAAACAGGCTGTTTTCTTTTGTTTTGTTTGGAGGTTTTAGCTGAATTTATTTTGCTTAATAGCTTGGAGGAAAAAGAGACATAGCACTAATTAGGTTAAAGCTTGTTCCGATTGCATGCATCTTTTGAGAGAGGGGCCAGATATGATTTATTCTAACAACATGGGAGCTAAAACACATATAAGAATAAATTGCTTTAAAGGATTTTATCCAAATAAATGTTTAGGGTTACAGTAATTTGAATCAAACTGCCTGACAACTAACTAAAAAAACATCATAGCAATGATCCACAAGTGGAGACATCTCCCCTAGTGTGTTGACCTCTCATCTTTGTTTCAGAGTTATTGTCAATTGGTGTTGCCTATTTACTGTATTCTAGCTGCAGCTACATGACTTGAAGTCATGGACCAAGCATCCTTCCTGTTACGTGTGGTACAAACAGATAACAAGAATAAAGAGTTTTGCACAAATAGAAAGCAGTCAGAGAAAATCCAGTATTAATGCAACCAGTAAAACATCCATACCATTGAGACTAAGAGATAACCCATTCTCTTCTGAAAAGTTAGAGCTGGTTTAGTCTTTGCAAACTCAAGAGCTTAAACTTTGTACATTATCTTATTCTGTGTGGAACGTGTATTCATTTATCACTGCAAACCCTGAGTAGCAATGCTGATAAAAGAACTTTCATTATCAACAATTCAGAATGTTTAAAAAGTAGTGTAATCTAATCCTATGAGACTGTGGGTTCAAAATTGCAATAAATGTGATCATACATTTACTTTGAACATCAACATTTCCTGGTAAATCTCATGTTGTCTGTATGTCCTCTTGATGAATATAATATTGTGCAAGTTGTACAAATAAATATGTTGATATATTAAGATATAGCAATGTTTTTCAGGATAATACTACATCAAATATAGTATTGTAAACATAAACAAAACTCAACAATTCAGTGTTACATAATATCCTACCTATGTTTGCTGAAAATTTTTGAAAAAATAAAAGGGTCATTCTGAGATATACAGATGCAAATATATTGAGTGTTACATGGTTAATAACTCTCACTAGAATCAGGGGGAAAAAAACTCCAGTTAACCTCCCTACTTGTAGACAAGAGGTAGTGTTGAAAGCTTTTGAAAACTGCAACTTTTGTCAGCCATAGAGTCTGGCAATGTTATTACTGAGTCTGTCTGTCTCTCATTAGCACCCTATCTGGTAACTGAAGTTTGTTCCCCACCCATTACAGAAGCCTGTACATCACTTTCAGCTTATTCCATCACTTTCCTTCTTGCCTTGTTACTCTTTCTTTTGTCTTCCTGATTCTTCTATCTCCTATTATTTTTTTCTTTGCTTCCTTTGATGTCGTTTAAGTTTGTCAGGGTTCAAGTTCTGGTTCTCCTGTTCATGCAAACTTTGAAAATTTGCAAGTAGACTCTCACTAACAACTCTGTAGAATGCAAAAGATTTTGTTTTGCTTTCTTCTCCAGAAACTCTTTCTTGGCATTCTTACAGCATTTTTTGCAGTGTAAAGTCCATTTTTACTAGACATCATCAAGCTCTTTGGAGAGTTCTATCATGTTCTAATGATAGGGAAGCTTCGATCAGCATTATGTCTCATAAAATCCTAGACTATAGTTCTCAGTCGGTGTTTGTCTCCCATGTCTATTGGTATTTGTCACCTATGTGGATTCTTCAGTTATGAAAGAAATGGTTTGTGCTTTAGCCCTAAATAAATAAATTCAAACACTATCAATAGACAAATCAATTGAAGCCACATTTGAATTGAGATGTCGTTATGCAAACCCTCACTAATCAKCTACTTCATTGGGAAGTAAGATTTTGTATAAGCCTACACATCCCAGTAACTTCAAATGGGATTGTTGTTGAGATTATGAGACCCAACTAGTGCCACCAACAGCACAAAGTATTTATGTCAATTGACAAGATTAGGTAAGTAAATGGCATTATATTAAAAACACAGACAAGCAAAATCATCACTTAAAGGATTATACTTATTCCTTGAAACAATATTGCAGATTATTGAAGCAGATTCTCAGTTACTTTAGTACCAGTAACATCAAAGACTGGACAAGGATGATGCAAGGCAGATAGGACAAGGGTGACAAAACTGGATAACACGGATGAAGAAACTGGATAAATACAGAAGGGGACATCTGAGCTTAGGGACTGAGAGTTACATGAAGTTTGTGATTGAAACAGTAGGTGGTAGGAAGGGCAGAAGACAAAGTCAAAGACAAAAGACAGGAGAAAAACTAAAGCAAGTGTACCAAGCTTTGCTTATTTGACATTTGCAGCAGTACTTATTGCAGTTGAAAAGTTGTTTAACTCAAACTATGTTCCAAATCATTATGCTAATTGACATAAGCTCAGTTAAAACACAAATAGAAGTTTTTCTTCAATCCTGATTCAATGGTTTAAAATCACATCACCATGAAACCTCTGCAACTTTTTAACTTGTGTGGAGAAGTCTTTCAATTCTTCTCTTGCACCTTCACTTTTAGTTGACTTAATGAATCACAAAGTTGTTTTCATTTATGTGACTGTGCACAATAACTGACCAGCTTTAAAATATCAAAGGTAGGTAGCCAAGAGCCCAGTTTATAGTACTGGAGGAAAAAAAAAAAAAAAATCAAATCTCAGGGCTGAGGATCATATTAAAACAAGTGATGATTCCTGGGTGAAATTCTGTCCCTGCTAACCTCTGAGGAAAACCCTTGCGGATTGACTTGCAAAATTTAACTTGTGACTATATATAGGAAATTCAGGGAGAAGATTAGTGTCATTACATAGAACAGCTTTACATGCTTTACATTAGCTTGGCTAAATGCCTTCTGGTCTTTTATCAAAACAAGAATTTACAAATCCAGCTGTTGATACACTGAAGAAAGCAAAACTACTTTTTTCCATTTAGTAACATAATGTGTCTTTTCAGATTAGTAGTAAGAGTACTTCAGGAAGCTAATATAAAAATGCCGCTTAAGAGAAAGCACATGTTACAGAATAAGATGTACAAGTACTCACTGATTTTGCAAGTTATTTAGCAAATTCTTTTGTTAGACTAAAGCAGATGTTTCTCTTTGTGCAGTGAATTCAAAGTCTCTCACAATTCAAAGTCTGTCACTGGGAAATAAATGAGATCAACCTCTTAGTAGAGTATTAGCTTACAAGCTTTTTCTGTATGATCATCACTATGTAGAGTCCTTTCTGTCTTCTACAATTGCCAACGAGGACAGGATGTCCAAAATATGATATTTTAAGTATTTATTATTTAATTATATTTTAATATAGATATTATTTTAATATCAGTCTGATATTTTAATTATTTTGTAATGCTTTTAAATTGGATCTCTAGCAACCAGCAGCTTCTTTCTGGCAGGGTTTATTTTTTTAAAAGAAGTCATGACTTAAACCAGTCCTCAGAGATACAGAAAATGATTCTGTTTTCTCTAGTAGCCATTTGGCTTCCAAGTTTCAGTTTTCACCCCTTTTCAACAGATAAAAACATGTCACTGCATCCTATGAGAGTCTTATGTAGCACTGTTCTCTGAAATCATCCTGAAACTGATTTGACTGTGATGAGTGCTTTCAAGCTAAAATAAGTATCTAGCAATGCATTTGTAAGAGTAGTTTATAAGGATATCTTGGTGACAGCTATTCACAGTAAAGGCAAAAACAAGAAACAAGAACAATAATAAATTAAAAACCCATATACACGAATGTCCTGGTTTCAGCTGGGATAGAKTTAGTTTTCTTCCTAGTAGTTGGTATAGTGCTATGTTTTGGATTTAGTATGAGAATAATGTTGATAACACACTGATGTTTTAGTTGTTGCTAAGTTGTGTTTGCACTAGTCAAGGACTTTTCAACTTCCCATGCTCTGCCAGGTGCACAAGAAGCTGGGAGGGAGCATAGCCAGGACAGCTAACCCAACTGGCCAATGGGGTATTCCATACCATGTGAAGTCATGCTCAGCATATAAAGCTGGGGGAAGAAGAAGGAAGGGGGGGACGTTCGGAGTGATGGCATTTGTCTTCCCAAGTAACCGTTACGCGTGATGGAGCCCTGCTTTCCTGGCGATGGCTGAACACCTGCCTGCCAATGGGAAGTACTGAATGAATTCCTTGTTTTGCTTTGCTTGTGTGCGTGGCTTTTGCTTTCCCTGTTAAACCGTCTTTATCTCAACCCATGAGTTTTCTTGCTTTTACCTTTCCAATTCTCTCCCCCATCCCACCAGGGGTGAGTGAGCGAGTGGCTGTGTGGTGCTTAGTTGCTGGCTGGGGTTAAACCACAACAACAAACCATAATAAAGAGAGGCTTTCTGAGAAAATAACAAAGATCAGAGCTCTTAGGTCAGTAACAGTTGGGTCTTTGAAGAAAATGGTACAGCATGGACTTGAAGAAGTTCAACCAGCTCTGTTCTGTGTATGTGTGTATGTGTGTGTGTGTGTATGTGTTTGTGTGTGTGATTCGCTACTTATCCTCAAGCTGTTAGAGGAGAACAGAGTCTGGAAAAAGCCAGGGTCAGGACTGAAGGTTGGACAAACAGAGCCCAGGGTGTGGGCAAGGACTCTGGGCAGATGTGATTGAGACAGACTGGTCAGGGTTTGAGGGACCTGCAGACATGCATGTGTCAGTGGATCAAGAGAGTGTTGGGGGTTGGGGGAGTGCTAACTGGGGAACTCCTGCCCTGGTGAGCTGGAGAAAAGGAACAGAATTTGGCTGTGTTGTCTTTGTGAGTGCTGCTGGGATTTATGTGGGTGTCAGGAAGAGTACTGTTCTCTGTCTGTGTCAATCTGTGTAGCTGGATCTCTGTGCATTGTGTGCATGTGTATCTATATTTTTGGAGTACATGCTCAGACTTGCTGCCATCTGGACAGCCAAAGGGGAACAGCAGCAAACAGACTGGGGAGGAGAACTCCCCTGAGTCCCAGATTTGGCCTGACCTTAACAATATTAATAAGTACTGATATATTACTCATTAAAAAAAATCCCAGTTCTTTAATTTAAATGAAAACTACAATCTAAGAATTGGCAAGAAAATAGGTAAAATATTTGTGGAATAAGACTTTCCATTACTGAAAATGTAAACCACTTTAAACCTGGTTTTGGGAGTTAGTGAAAATTTTGAGTCAGTGTTATACTACTAATTAGACAGTAATGTCTGGTGAAGAAATTGACTCATAACAACTGCCCTTGGTTTGGATTGTGACATTCCTAACACTGTGTATCTTTAGAAAAGATTTATTTTATCCAATGCTTTTAAAACAAAGGACAATGAAACTTTAATGCTTGAAATGTAGAGGATTTGCACCTGAATAACTGATATTGATGTGCTGAGGCAGATGGAGGAAGTGGAGAGCTTTTAGTGCAGTTAAGATTTTTTTTCTCACAAGACTGGTCTTTGACCATCAGTTACAGCAAATCATAAATAAGATCCCCAGGCTTGCATTCAGAGAGTTTTACCCTTTTTTGTTTTCAAAACAAGATTGTAAAGACGGCTTAAGAGACAGAGAAAATATCTAGGTACAGTGTATTTCAGCAACATTATTGTCACATATGACATTTTAACCAGATATGTGGAATAAAAAAAAAAAAAAAAATTGACTGTAGAAGATCTAAGGTATTATTTCAGGTAGAAGATGTTCAAAGTAGAGCATTTTACAAAGCTGCTTCCTGAGGCTTCTAGTGTGGTTTTTAAGTCATAAGATTTATTACTACATTATTAAGGTAATGGCTAGTTATAGACAAGAATTTTGTCCCTTCTTAGCCTTCTCTTTTTTTTGCTAGTGTCCGTTTATAAGACAGGTTTTCCATTTTCCTAGTCATGCTGCCTGTCTTTCTCTCCACTTGTTCCAGTTCAGTTCATCTTCATGACCAAAGAGAACCAGAGCTGTATACAGAATTTCAAATAGATTCTCGGCTGTCCCATTTATAAAAAAGTAGTACTTCTCAATTCCTAAAGAAAGTACCTGTCTTGGAGTACTCTGGCTATATGATCTGCTTTAATCAACAAGTACACCTTTTCCTTCTCAATTATTTCCAATTAATGAGCACAACAGCTTACAGCAATTTAATAGATCCTAAGATTATAAATTTCATTTCTTATAATTAATTTTTATCCTCTGTTTCTCCAGTTGTTCCTCTTCCGTGATATCCTGTTTCTCCTCTGTATTGATAGAGTGTCTCAACTTTGTGCCATCCGCAGATTTAATCACTACACTACTAATTTTTGTGCCTTGAATCCTTGTAGATATTTTCGGTATTCTTATTCCAAGCTAATACCTTACCTTCTAATGCTACTTACTAAGCCATCCCCTCATATTTCATCTATGGATCTTGGTCTTCCTTAGTTTTATTAACAATTTTGCACACATTTCAGTAGTAGATGGCTTCCCTGACATTCAGACAGGTAAGTCCCAAAATATTTTAATTATCTCAAAAAATAACTTTTTTTGGTCCTGTGTGTCTCAAATTACTTTTTCTTTTAAAATCTGCTTTTAAGCTTTATATATTGCTACACTAGATTTATAATTTGGAGTTGTCAAAATCACATTGCCTGTCTTTTGAAATACATTTACTGTTCTACATTTTTAGGCTATTAACCAGACTTGATTGATCTATAAACAGATTACTTAGTTATTTTTCCTCTTTGCTTGGAATACAGGTACCAGACAACTGCTTTGACTAGATGAAGTTCTAGGCCTCTTCATTTCCAAGGATCCCAAACTATCATTTTAATCTTAAATGGAAGACATTCAAAGTAATAGGTTCAGGTTGTTTTATGATTCTAAGCAAATATTCTGTGATCAGAGAAATCTGAGAAGGATAATAGTGCTCTGAGAATAAGCAGAAAGGAAAACAACAGAGGCAAAACACTTATGCTCAGGCTTTACCACTGCTGGACCTCAGACAAACCCAGAGGAAAAGATCAGGAAGAAAAGAAGAAATTCTGGAGATAGTACAAACTTTGTCTTGTCTTTTGTCAATACTGTAAATGGTATTTGGCTTATGCAGGCCTTCTGATAATATACAGTGATAAAATATATTTAAACTGATTTTTTGTTTTGCATTTTTGTATAGTGTCTTCACAGCCTATAAGGTTTTAGGTTACATTTGGTAATTTCTACTGAAGAAAGGAAAAAAAAAAGGCAACTTTTGATCTGAAAGAAGAGATATGGAAGAATGGGCATCTTAACCTTACACTGCTTTTCACTGTCAGTCAAACTATCCACAGTATCCCTTCTGTTGTCTTACCAACTAAGCACTAAATGTATGCATGGTCCAAACCATGTTTAAAAGAGAAGGGCAATATTTAAGTAACAGAGAAAACTGTCTATCATATCATGAATTTGCACAGGAAATAGTTTTTGTGGGCAAGTTTCTGATGCCAGTATATTGTGCATCTGTTCAGCTTCGTTATTTAAATGCCTGAATCTCTTACTCTTTTCCATAGAAGAATCATAACATCTTCATCTGAAAATACAAATGGGTATTGCATTTCTAAATGTTATTTATATTACAGTATTAATATTCTTCTGAATTAAACAACAACACATGGAATGGTGTTATATGTCAATTATTCCTATAGGACTCACAGTAAATGTGTGTCAGATGATTTGGACAGCTCCTTCCTTGAATTAAGATTTTTAATTATGCAAGTATCAATTTCAAGTAAATACATTTGGATTTTAAACTAATAAGAGGATTTAAAATTAAAACATAAAACTAAGAATTACCTCTTTTCTTGATTTCATGCTTAAAGAAGCCTACAACAAACCTCAGAGTTAGTAAATCTTCAGGATCATTTCATGGGAAGTCTGAGACTACAGATATCATCTCCTTCACTCTTTATATATAAAATAGAAAGACAGTAGTGGAAGCTAACCAGGTCTTAGCTGATGACTCTTTTTCAAAAGCACACCAGTTTTGTTTGATAAGTAAGATAGAATTACTGCGAAGATTATTCTAAAAATAGAAAACCCTGACAATACATTTCTATTTTCAAAACAAAGCTGTTTACAATTAAGTTAAGCAAGCTGGAATTATGTAAGAAAATAGCAAAAAGCTCATAAAATATTCAACAGAAGATAGAAAATCTGCTAACAGAGATGGAAAAAAAAAATCAAATTTGGCAATACAGTATAATTTTTTGTATTGTTCACCAGTTGCATGACTGATTAGAATTTAATGCTAGTTTTGTTTTCACAGTTTGCATTATTGTTTCAAAAGACATGTACTCATACTTTTTATAACCAATTACAATGCATACAGGTACAACTCTTAGGAGGAATGCGTATTAGGAAGCAAACAGTAATAGGGAGAAGCAATATCAATACAGTTCTTATTCTAAACTACATCATTGATGAAGTCTTATTTTGCCAGTGTTCAGATTATCAGTACTTGTAAATTGTCTTAATATCCAGTGCTGAAAAGCACTACGCAAGTATAGAAGCAGTATTTTACATAATGGTATGTTTAACTGTACCTTCTTCCCCTCCTCGTGTATCTTGATGCTACAAGCATACTCTATCTACATGTAGGTTTGGGATTTTTATAAGTGGGTGGAGAAAAAACTAGAAATAAGGCTTTTCATTTCTGTACTTGCGTGCTTGTTTCTACTTCCCCACAGCTACCCCAAGGAGCAGCAGAGCCGAGGAGACTGAGGGGTGGCAGTCACAGCAGGGCAGGTGGGGAAGGGACTAGGCTAGCAGGGCGCAGGCCTGCTGTGGCTGAGCAAGGTGAGCAGGGCAGCTCTGGGGGCAGCAGCTGGGGGCAGCCAAGAGTCCAGTGTTCACCCTACACACCTGTAGTGCAGGGCAGGTTCAAGCTCAAGACGGAAAGGAAAGTCTGGGGGCCAGGTCAAAGACAGGAGACCAGGCTCAAGGCAAAGCTGCCATGTTGGTCAGACAGACACCAAGGGCAAGATCTTGAATTTGAAAGCAAGCCCCAAGCAGAAGAGGGGCTGAACTCTGCTGAGGCATCACGAAGCCTGCCACTTGCATGTGCCTGAGCTGGCCATCAGCCCAGGCCACCAAAGACCCACCTGAGGGGAATGCACTCACAGCCCTGGAACATGATCAGTTTTCTAAAGGAAGACTCTCCAAAACCTGTGAGCCATATTTTAGCAAATTAAAACCTTTTGTAAAGCTGATCTATTACTCTAATCTCCGGAGAAACCTTGACACTTTTTAATGCATTGCTAAGTAAAATTTATTAAGAGAAAAAGAAGCATCAGAAAATGCATGCTTGAGGTACACAGCTATAGTACTGTGGGTTATGCATTATCAGTGATTTTTATTTTTTTTAACAGGCCTTTTTGGTAGTTCATCATTCAGCCAGTGTAACTTAAATGCTCCAATTCCAAACCCCCACAAGAATACAATATACCATAAATTACAACAGAATATATATCTTTCTACAGATTTATCCTGAGTTCCTTTCTAGCTTCAATAACAATACTATATGTAGTGAGAAAACAGGTTAGTTTCTATTTTTATGGCATTACCAAAAGAAGGAACATTAAAGTTTAGACAGGAGCTGTTACACAGATTTTTAAAAGGGTTCTGAACCTCATCTATTTCTTTGGGAAAGCCAAAACATTACAATGCAGTAGGCCAGTGGTTAGGGAAGCCACAAGATAAATGGGAAATCCAGTTTCTGTCTTTGCTCTGATGCAAAGGAAGCGGCCATATCCCCTTCCACAACATTCAACATCAATGGCTAATATGCCTCTGCAGGTTGATTAGCATTGAAATGGAAATCCCTGGTTTGAATCAGGTAAAACAGAGCTTTTGTTATCACACTTTCCTGTTAAACATCCTCACCACTGATATGACATACTCAAATGGCTTCTGGACTATCTCTTATTCTCTTTCTGACATTTTTCTGGATGTAGAATAAGAATTTTTTAAAATCTCAAAAAACTTAAGGAGGAAGAACCTTCTGGCTCAGCTCCCTTCGATAGCAATGAAAACAAAAACTTACGATAACATTTCAAAATAGGTGTAAGAAAGATATGTGATAAAACAAGAATAAGAATCTACAGTATAATCTGAACTAGAAAAACTTACAAGGCATGTACAGTACTCACAAAGGAAGGAATGGGAGGAAAAAACTTTAGTTTTCAGAGCTTCTGTTATTGTATTTAGCATATCAGTCTAGTCTTCATTAAGAAGCCAATCCAACTTCATTGAAACTTCAAAATTAAAGACAATGAAGCATTTTAAATGGATGCTATCATGCTCAATATACTGAATCTTAGAAAATAATTACTTGTCTTGCTGAGAAGACAGCTACAGGCAATGCAACACTTCAGTGTTAGAAGATACTGTCTTCCACAGACTATATAAAAATGTAAAAGCCAGTTTCTTGCTCTATAATAGATAATATCCAGTTTTACGTCATAACTTCTGGCTTCAAATTATAAGCTAGTATCAATGAAAATGACATGTACAACATCATCATACTGCTTAGAGACTATTCATGGTCCCATGCATTCAGTGGTACTGGGAAAGTAAAATGATATAAAGTGCATGCAAACAGATAGTTAGATTCCTAACTAACTAGCCTTATTACAAAATATTTATTGTGATTGCATGAATGTGAAGGATATCATAGAGTATTATAATCATGTAATATTATATCTGGCCTTTTATCAATATAGATCTTTATTCAATGACTATTAAGGGAGTAGCCTATGATTGTGGTTTCTAGATATACCAGCAAAAGTTATTCTGAAATTTGTTAAACTACCTAAATCCAAAGTTATTTGAGTACATACTTAAAACCACTAAAATTGTGTATTAATATATTAAAAACATTACAGGTTAAAACATGTGATAAACCTCATTATTTTTTGTTGTGTGTAAGCATTTATTGTCAAGAGAGAGACAGAATAAGTACTAACTTGTTATTAATTTGTATGATGATCATAACAAAATCACTAATTCTAGAAAACTATGTGTAATGTAACAGATGCAACAACTGTATCACACTCAGCACAGAAAGCAAAATATAGAATACTCCATTAGTGTATTACAAACCTCTTGCTCTTAAAATAATTTTCATGACTCACATTTTGCCTTTTTTAGTTATTCTTCTGATATTCCCTGTAGAATTTCTATATAAAATTACTATCAGTTTTAACCATTTAATTATGCCATATAACACTGATTCCCCAAATGAAAGGCATAGTTCCTTTAGCAAGACTGCCATAACTGTGTAATACCCTGTTATGATGAGGGGGCAAATTTACAAGCAGAACTGTAGGATAGGGATTAATTTACTAGGCAGTAAATTGCTGCCCTCCAATAGTGATGTATAATTAAAGTTATTAGACTAAACATTTATCAGTTATAAACTCATCATTAACTTTATTTAGAAGTTTTATGAGGCATTACTTTGTGTTGCTTCAGCTAAAAGATATCAGGAATAAATACACTTCTTTTTCAAAATATTAGTCACTGCAGTCTTTCCTAAAATGTTATTTACAGCTCACCGGGGATTAACTGACATGTGATGATGTTCTCCTGTTTCCAGTAGCTAAGTAAAACTACAAAAAGATAAGGACATTAAAACTTTCCAAATATTATGTTGTCATGTAAACAATTGAGTTAGTATTGAGAAAGGAGGGAGAGGATGATTGTGGGTCACAGGAAAGAGATTAACATTTTGGACAATAAGATAATTTATTAAAATAGAATCATAGAATCATAGAATCATTTAGATTGGAAAAGACCTTTAAGATCATCAAGTCCAACTGTAAGTACAATCAGTACTATGAAATTGGTGGAGATCCCAATGTTCTGAATTATAGTCTCCTAATTAGAATGCCAGTAATCAATCAAGTTCTATATTGCCATTGTGTTTAAAACTCAAAAACAAGTTAAGGTTTTTGCTAATTGAGTGGAAATTATGGGTAGAGTACAACCCTCTGAACTTTTTTTTTTGACAAATCTAGCTCAGAATGCAAATTTCACATTTCAATATACTAAAAATATATAATTTAAGTTTTTTATCTGACTTCATTCATATTCAGTCCAGTCTTGCTTATTTTGGAAGGGTTGAAATTATGTTGAGACTAATAGGTATTTTTCCAGTAATCAATTTTAGGTACATAATTTATTCTGATTACTGATGCCAGGCAACCAGAAATGAATGTGTATAGTATGATGGTGATTATGAGATAAGGGTTTTTTTCAGATCTTTGAACATACAGCGACACTATAAAATACCAAAGTCCCATTGCTTATCCAAATAGTGTCTAAAATACTTGGGAAGATCTTAGGATTGATGGATTAGGCATTGTATATGGGTGTATTCCTGCACTAGATTTGCTTGTCAGTCTTTGTATTTATAGGGGGATGTAGAGGAAATAAAGAATTGGATATATTTCTGAGACACACTTACCCTGCAGAAGCCATGATCATAGTTTTCCTGTTTTGTCAACCACTGTGAAATATATGTTATACAAGGTTCTTGTGACTCCTTGGAGGCACACGTGCCTACCTTTGCCTAGTGAATTTGCCCATAAAATTTCAATTTGCCTAGTGAAGTTGCTCAGTCACTTTTGTAGGCCTTTTTTGTCCTTAAAATACCAAAAGGCATTCAACATCACTTTCCTGAAACTACACATTTCGAATGATTCTAGCATGGTCTGCAAAAGGGCACAGAAGTGACACAACTTAGATTGCGAAGGATTATGAAGGACCTTCCCAATGGATAAGGGAACAAGACAAAGGCGGTACAGTTCTTTCACATATGTTTAGCAGGCTCCAGAGAGTTCTAGGTTACCACTCTGAGTCCTGGAGAAGTTGAATGAGTTTTAACACTTAAAGGAGACATTGATGTCTCTGATCACTTCTCTGGTAGGTGGATACTGGTGGACAAAACATTGGATAAGAGCTGGCAATGTGCGCTTGCAGCCCAGAAGCCAACTGTATCCAGGGTTACATAAAAAGAAGCGTGGCCAGAATCACCTCTGAGGGACGTGATTCTCCCCCTCTACTCCGCTCTTGTGAGAGCCCACCTGAAATACTGCATCCAGCTCTGTGTTCCCAGTACAAGAAAGACGTGTACCTGTTAGAGCAGGTCCAGAGAGGGCCACAAAAATGGTCATAGGACTGGAACACCTCTCCTATGAAAAAGAGGTTGAGAGTTGGGATTGCTTAGTCTGGAGAAGACAAGGCTCCAGGGACACCTTTTTTTTTGGGGGGGGGGRCTTATAAGAAAGTTCCCTACCAACCCAAACCATTCCATGATTCTATGATTCTATGATTTTATGATTCTATGATCATGAGTGGGCTAATGAATGATGTGATCATTAATCCCAGCTCTGCACTTCAGGCTTGTGGTAAAATCCAGCCCAAGGGGAGGGTGTTATGGGCAGCACAGCAGTGTCCCTGCTCCGGTCTTTGGGGACAGCTGGGACTTCCTGGGGCAGTGGGAGCTGAACAGCAGCAGGGGAGCAGAGGAGCCAGGAGGGACCCCAGCCAGCCCCTGGTGCTGGGTCTGGCACCTGTTTGTGCGTCTGCTCAGCCTGGTGCAACCCCAAGCTGAGCCTGCTCCCAGCAGAAACCAGAGCCCGCCATCTCCCGTACGGCTGACAGCCATCCTGGAGCACTCTGTATGTGCATCATCCTTGCTGCATGATGGTAACCACCCACCATGACCAAGCCTCCTGTCCTCACCAGTGCACTACCAGGGTCCTTTCCATGTCAGCCAAATGTTTAGTAGATGTATAAAAATATAACACAAGCATGGGAATCTATTAACTAACTATTAACTGCTCAATTTCCTTTTGGTGAGCAAAGCATTGCTGAAGTCTTTAAGACAATCTAATAACAAACAAGGTCCAGTAATAGAGTTATCTACAGAAAACTAAGACAGGACAAAATGTAAGCAAGGAAATCAAGAGGCCAAGGTCCTGGTAAGCAAAAGCACAAAAATACAAGTAATAAATTACTTCAGAAGCTGCAAGGGAGGCATTACTTGTTAACTAGATATTCACTGAGACCAAAGTCAGACTAAAAATACATCACTCGTGAAACCTGGATGAATCACTGTTAATTGGAAACTGATAAGGCCACTCTGACTAGGGCCTGTAGGCAAATGTTTTGTCTGTCAAGATATTTATGATCAGGTCTATGGTCTAGATTTCAGAATATGATTGCAGGGCACAGACACTATGTAATTTAACAGATATAAATGTTCCATGCTAGATGATGACTGGGAAGTGAGTGTTGTTAAGTTATGTGTTTATACTTTCCATCTTGTGCAATAAGGTGTAGAGAGGAACAGACTGAAGGGAATAATAGAAACACTAAAATTACTGTCAGGGAAAAGAACAATGAAGTAATGATTTTTCAGGGAGCGTGGGTCTTTGAGTTATAATAGGGTTACAGAAAAAAAGAGCAACAAACAACTCCAGAGACCCACTAGCATCCACACGTTCATCTCATAAAAGGGCACTGGGGTTAAACCATCTAGAAGCTGTCTCTTCAATTACTTTAAAAGGCTAAAAGAATGATGATCTTTTTCTAAGGCCTTGTTACACTGGATAGTCCCTGCAGGTGAAAAAAGATAATCAGACTGACAAAATTCAGTGAATGGACAGTTAGTGCWCTGTACTGCACAAGCCAAAAGCCTGGAGACAAGGGAGGAATGTCAAGTCCCAGTTTATTATTGCTTCACTGGGCTTGTTAACTGTTGCTTTTTCCAGTTGCATAACATTGATGATATTCTAGATGTCACTTGAATCTATTCCTGCATGCTCAACTCCTCTTAAATGTTTGCTTTAAGCACTTGAGCAAACTGTAATCTCAGTTACCACAGTGTAAATCAAGAGTAACTCCAGTGCAGGCACTGGAGTGACATGGTATAAGGCTAACCTCAGTTCAGAAAGAAACTCACTAAATATATGCTGTGAATTTGTTTAAGAGTCTTTTCTGGCACAGAGGTACATGTGAAATTACCCCTGAAAAACCTTTATATAGCTATCCAGCATGTGTGTTGGTTCTTTCTCCTGCAAACAACAAAGCTATTCTTTCCTGTGCTCCTGACTCATGCAGTCATTCTCCAACTCCCAGATTTTCTGCTATGCTTGTGTGCCTTGTAGGGAACAGAGATGCTGAAAAAGGTCTCTAAAAATATCCCCAATAATTTTAATGCCAGAATGAGAAAGGCTTATGGATATCTTTTCCATAGGTTGTTACACTCAAAACCTTGTTTACAGGCAAAGAGAAAGAACACTTCACATACATATAAAGCAAAGATTTTATCGTACATATAATTGAAATCTAATAATTGTTAGCCAGATAATTATTACAGGAAAAGAAAAAATAATAATACACTTAAAATTGTTAAATACACAATTCTCAGCTTCTACTCCTTCTCCTGGTGTTATGCTCACCCTTCCCCTGCTCCCGTGTCCTAAGTTTTTTTCTGGTGTTGGTGTGTGTGGTGGAGTGTTACCATCAATTGTTAGCATCTGGAGTCCTTTGCCAAGACAGAAAGATATGATGTTCATGTTGATAGTTTCTTCCTTCTCTTTCTACAGTTCACTTGGAATAATTTTCTTATGTTTGATAGTATGGTCTTTCTTCAGTGGCCTGCAGCTCCAAGTTACATCCAAATTGTCTATATATGGTGCTTTTTATATATGTTAGGTACATGTTCTCTGTTCTCTTTGTTACTCCCAGAATCAGTTTTGTCCAGCTGCAGGTCTGCATTTCTTTAAGTGATCACAGGTAAGTTGTTTATAGCCAAGGGATGTCTAGTGAAAAGCCTATGACCCATTTCTTATTATCCCATGCCTATAATCCTCTATGCTGCATCCTGTTTCCGCACCTTTCAAGGACGCTGCTGTCATATCAGGCCTGTATTTCTCCACCCTACATCACTTCTACAATGGAGTGACTGCATCAGTGGACAAGGGAAGAACAACTGATGTTATCCATCTTGACTTCTGTAAGACCTTTGATAATGGTCATCCACAACATTCTTATGTCTAAATTAGAGACATATGGGTTTGAAGGATGGATTGTTTGATGGAGAAGGAATTGACTGGATGGCTGCATCCAAAGTCAATGGCTCACTGTCCAAATGGAAACCACTGAGTGGTGTCCCTCAAAGGTCCGCACTAGGATCAATACTATTTAATATCCTCATTAAAGACATAGATGGTGGGATTGAGTGCACTTTCAGCAAGTTTGTGGATGATACCAAGTTGCGTGATGCAGTCAATACGCTTGAGGGAAGGAATGCCATCCAGAGGGACCTTGACAAGCTTGAGAATTAGGCCAGTGTGAACCTCATGAAGTTCAACAAGGCCAAGTGCAAGGTCCTGCACCTGGGACAGGGCAATCCCCAGTTTCAATACAGACTGGGGGATGCATGTGTTGAGAGCAGCCCTGTGGAGAAGGACTTGGAGGTACTGGAGGATTCAGAGCAAACCTGACAAACTCCAGTCCTAAGCCTTTCAATCTCGGTATAAAGTTCATAGACTGCTACTAGCAATGACAATACTATATGACAAGGCTATATATTAACAGCTACAGCTTGCAGTTCCTGCTCTGGATTATACTTTTTGGTTTTTTGAAATGACGTCAGCAACTGATATGTGATATAATTGGATGTGCCTGTATCCCCTAAGAAAATAAGCTACTAATATTTTTTGCATTATTTACTTTTGATTAAGGGTTTCCTTTTTTCTGCTGGGAAGGGATCATGTAGTCTCACTGCTTCTCAAATAGACAGAGAAATATAGAATCCATCTGTCATTGTCTACATTTGTTCTCATGTAAAGACCACAAAAACATTAAAGAAAGGTAAGATTATTAGCCCCAGCCCAAAGCAAGTGATATGAGCTACAACGTACTGGAAGAACTGCAGAATGCCAGCTTCTAAAATGTCTGCAGCTATTGAAAAGTCTTTATAAAGAGCTAAGTCATGAGATCGTTTTTTCTGCTGTACTCTATTCTTGTAATTGATGCCATTTCCCCTACTCTGCTCTTTGCTGTCTGCCTGCTGCATCATGAGGAAATATTAGCTGAGATAAAGTAAGTTTAAAAGCACTGTGGAAATCAGCTAACTGATTTCGGTTCCTAAACTGGTCATAGTATAAATTGCAGGGATAATAACAAAGCTTCATTCTTTTTGATCATGAAAAAAGCTGTACAAAGTCATGCTATCAAATGTGAGTATTCACAAAAACTATTAGCATTATTAACATTCTTGATCATATCATTACACATTTGTGCTGGTTAATTAAGCAACTTTGCAAGGACGTTAGCAAGTAATTGCAACTAAAACTTTCTGCCTCACGGAGAAAGAAATGAATTATTAACCTGGTATTTTCAATAGTTTGATAGCTACTAGGTTCCTGTGGATCTCTTGGATGTGCTATAGAAACACAGCAATGCATTCATAGTTATTTGAAATTTTTTCCAATAATTTGTGTAAACAAAGTCTTAGAGCGTGGTTTTAAAAAGTAAAAGAAAATAAAGCTGAAATTCTAAAAATATAATTTATCTGGCAGCCACACCCCTTAGTGGACTTTCAAACCATGAGTTAGGTACCTAAAAAATGCGGAGGGAAGAGTTAAATACATTAGAGTCCTAGCCGTACACCTCCATATTCATATTCATATTTCAGTACCTTCTATTTACATACACCTACACCACATTTTGAAATAATTAAACAGCTAACTCTCTTTTTCTTCAAGGTACTGCTAGATGGAGTTTACAGAGCAGTTAGACCCTGAGTAAGTATTTTGTTCTCTCTTCTCTCTGCATGAACTCTGAACAAGTTTTCATATGTCCTCATAGATTCTTTACTCATTATAATGTTATAAGGCATGCTGCTATCATCTCTTTTCTGTGGAAGCAGTTCCATTTCCATGCCATAAGACAGGGAGAGAAAGAGRCAGAGAATATCTGGTATTCCAGCAGGCTGTTCAGAGAGCAGGAGGCAGAGGTTCCAGCTTGCTCCAGGTACTCTTCATAGTCTTATGTTGTTTTACAATGACTGTGTAGTGTTAAAATATATAACTTGTCTTTCATGCTGTGGTGGTTTAACCCTAGCCAGCAACTAAACACCATGCAGCTGCTCGCTCACCACCCCACCTCCAGTAGGATGGGGGAGAGAATCAGGAGGGCACAAGTAGGAAAACTCACGAGTTGAGATAAAAACAGTTTAATAATTTAAATAAAACAAAGTAGAACAGTAATAATAACAATGATAACAACAACAATAATAGAATATACAAAGCAAGCAATGCACAATGCAACTGCTCACCACCTGCCGACCGATGCCCAGGCCACCCGGAGACGCAAGAGCCCTCCCTTCCCGGACCACACCTCCTAAATATATACTGAGCATGATGTCACATGGTATGGAATACCCCATTGGTTAGCTGGGTCAACCACCCCGGCTATGCTCCCCCCACCGGCTTCCCATGCACCTGGCAGAGCATGGGAAGCCGAAAAGTCCCTGGTGCAAGCACCACTTGGCAACACCAAAACATCAATGGGCCATCAACGTTCTTCTCATACCAAACCCAAAACACAGCACCCCACCCAGCTACTGGGAAGAAAGTTAACTCTGTCCCAGCCGGAACCAAGACACATGCACAGTAATAGAGTTTAAACAAGGGAAAGGGCCTGCTATCTGCCTCAAGGAGTCCTAAGGAAGATGGGATTTTGCTTCACTAGATTTGAAACTGTGGCAGTTGCATCCACCGTAAGTACATTGCAAAGGCATATAGTAACCACAGTCATATTTTCTGCAGTGTCCAGTACCACAAATATTCTCTGGTGGGTTGGGCAGCGGACCACCTAATTTGTTGATTCCAGTACACCCTACCTTCTATGAAAGCATCATGTCACTTAAAACTGCCAATAAACAGAATTTTATGTCCCAAGTTAATTTAAATAAAGAAAATTCTAGATCATATTGGATTCTAAGTGCTTCCTTGTTTTATATTGTGGATGAGCAAGAAATTTGTTTTCCTAAAGGTTCAGATACAGGCAAGTAAATTGGCCTAACTAGGTTCTTATTTGGTTCTCAGTCATAGTAGCTAACTTGATTAGAAAATATACTATCTACTGGCTTCTGTACATAGAATTAAATTCAGAAAATATACTCCTCCTTGCTCTGCAGATCTCCAGTATATGTTTGTGTAGTCATGCATATTAGCATGGACAAATTTTTTTGACAATCGTGAATATAGAAGGGAATAAGCACAACAAAAAGAGAAAAAATATTTATGATTGCATCCAAAATCCACTGATATCAGTGAAAATCTGGTTGTTGACTTTTAAAGTCTTTGAATCAGGTTCTCTGATGACTTAAGCTATTATTATTAATATGCATCATATATTCTCCCTCCCATGGTAGGGGGGTTGGGACTAGATGATCTTTAAATGTCCCTTCCAACCCAAACCATTCAATGATTCTATGATTCTATGATTCTCAGCATTATTTTTTCTCCAGATTTTAGTCTCAAAATTTTATTTGGTAACAAAAACTCACAATAATGTAACCAATTAGTTACATTTACATTGATTGTGCCTATGCTCATTTCTGTCTTGTTCAAAATTAATTGACTGTTTTTTGCAATAAAACACATTGCAAATTATAATGGTTTGCTAAGAAGCAGAATTTTTCAAATTAATTTGTCATAGTAAAATGAATTCTTTCTAGGCTTTACATGCTTAAAAAAATCTGAAGAGGTGAAACTTACGGGTGTTTATATTTAAACAGTTGTACATATATTCATTCATATTCATTCATTCATATATTCATTCATATTTGTTCATATGTACAGATATAAAACATCTGAATATTGTAATTTAATTTATTCTTCCCTCTCCTAGTTCTTTACCCTACTCCAAATTATATCTTTTACTTCGTGGAGAAAAAGAGGGGTTTAGGCTATGGATTCTGTTTGAAAAAGGATATATCAGGATGTGTCTGGACACCTTTCAGAGACTCCTCCCAGTACATCAGTTGGAAATATTCCTCTTATTTTGAAGGGAAAAGAGTTCAGAACAGGCAGTAATTGAACACTTGAAGCCAATCCATGGTTTGACAGTACTATAGCTGCAGCCATCGAATCCATTTGTGGAGGCATAAATGTCAACGAATAACTGATAAGTCCCTAAACATAAATTAGTTAATAGTAAATTTAAAAAAATTACAAAAAAATTAAGATATATATAGGAAACCATGAGACTTTTATGTTTATTCATGTGTGTATTTATTACGAGAAATAGATCTGGTAACTAGGTTTTCTATTGCTTTTAATATTCTCCCAGTCAAGTACAATATCAGTGACAGAGGAGCCCTGGAATGACTGCTAGCAGGTAGTAACTGAGTAAATAAATAAAGAGGACTAAAACTCAAAAAGGTCAATATTCCCTCACATTTGGACCAACTTTTAAAAGCTCTTTTGCTAGATATATGTAAGAAAAATTATAAAGAAAACCTCAGGAGTATGTGTTCTACAGATGTTTACCAGAAGAAATAAATGGGAATATGCTTATTGTAGTGAACTTTACTCACTTTACTGGGTCTGACAAATTCAAGTTTAGTGTAGACCCAATTGCATTGTACATTCCAGTTCAATCAACTTGCCCACTTTTACTTTCAGATCTTTATTGTAATTGACAGAAGAAAAATTGTGTGGAAAAGACTTTTGTGAAGACTATATTTTTCAGCTTACTGGCCCAATGAAAAAAAAAATACGGAAGCGACTTCTAATTTCAAATTGAACAAAAAAAAACCCAGATTAAAAAGATTGTGGTTTTTACTGCAATTCAAGCAAATTTGGCGCTGAAATATTATTAAAAAAAAAAAAAACAAAAAAAACCCAAAAAAAACCCAACCCTACAAAAATGGAAGTTTTTCAGCTTTGCAGGGTTTGCTTTTGTTTTTCTCCAGCTGAAACTTGGCCATACTCAGCAAGAAGAGCCTGAAGCTGTTGCATTTTGTAGCAAATGTATCTGATAAAACCCCACTTCCAGCTGTGGTCTCTAGTTAATACATTGATCTAGGACTTTGGCCTCAGTTCCTGGCTGTTCCAGGTTTGGGTGGCCTGTGCAGTCTTTGCCTATCTCTACAAGCTCTAAGAAAGAGTTTAGAATACTCTCGATTTACTTTTCAAGGATTAGGTTCAGTACATTTATATTTGAATACATATGAGTTAAACCAGTACAGCAGCGAAGAAGAGCACAGAGCTATTATAAAGGTGAGCTTCCTGAGGCTGTTGAAGTGGCTGTAAGTTTTCTGACATAAAAGATAAAATATGAAAGCTCAGGTTTGCTGTAGTGGTTACACTAAGATGCTCCAAAAAGCATATGTAACATTTACAGAATCTTTACTGTACTCTGCAATAACATTGTGGATTGTATAAACAACATGAACAGAAGTCTTCATTGTCATTTAATGGCACCTAAGTTTGATGATTATGCAGCAAAAATGGACACACTCTAGAAGGTAGATTCTGTCTGGAGTAAATTAGTTAACATGTTGGGTAAGCAGGTGATAATTTGGGAGCCACCAGCTGATAATTTGGAAGTTAATACAGCCACATCAAAATAAAAGTGACAATGAGTGTTACCAAAACCTGTTCATTATTTAAAAGTTCCTGTAATAATTCTGATTTGCATAATATTTGCTTTCTTTTTATATAACACATCATCTTTGGCTATAAACATCTCCTTTACTCAGTGGCTAACACTTGAGTGTAGCACATTACATTACATTTTCAGATATACCTAATTCGGTCTGAATGCATACATTTCATCAAAAATATATGTGATGAGAAATTGTGATCACAGGAGGCATAAGCATTTCTATGTTTTGATTTGGAAAGCACAAGTAGCCTCTTCAGTGAAGATGTGAGACTGCATTTTGTCAAAGCAATTACAGGTCAGTCTTTAGCTTATAGTTTTCCCTAATAAGCCCAAGCCTCAACTATATTGAGAATTTTTCAGAACACCTCCTTCTACTTAGTTTTAAGAAAAAAAAAAACAATCTCAGGCTACCTCCATGTTAGAGTCCCAACTAGAATTGTAATGTAGACATAGCTTAAGATAACTTGCATGTTTATATTCATGAATGTATAAGATCTATAACTACAGAATTTACAGTCATTCACCTAATTCAATTTCAAATTGCTCAGTGATAATATTCACACCAGCTGCAGCTTTACTTTCTGAAGTAAATGACTGGTCTTTCTGAAGACAGTATTTAAAACAAGTAGGGTTTTAACTTTGAAAAATTTCTGAAGACTATATTATAGTATAAATATACTTTGCTAAATCTTGTATTTTTGAATTCTATTTATGTTCATCTCCTTTTTTTTTAAGATATAACTTAGAAAAATAAAGTTAAATCAGTTTGATTTTAATGGGCAGGTCTAGCATGTGTTTCTGGAAAAGTAAGTTTTGAAAGAAGAGCTGAAGATAAAAATAGATGATAGCTAATACAGCCCAGCTTCTTTAGGGATGTAAAAGGAGTTTAATCCTATACTTCATCAAAACTTTAGCTGTACAACAACAGCAATATCTACATTTGAAGCAGGCAGCATTAGGAGCTGAGTCCATTTCGTAGGAAATAGTAGGTGGGTGAGAAAGCCAGCAGACTGTAAGATGAAGATACATAACCCATCCAATAGGAAAAGATCAAAAAGGCTAAGGTCTAGATAAGGTGTAGTGAGTCCAGGACAATAGCCAAAATAATTACTGTCAAAATATTTTGATGTATCAAGGTGTCACAAGATGAAGCCACAACCTACTCAGGGTCATAAGCATCCAGGACCACAACTCTCCAACACAAATTTAAAAAAAAAAAAAAAAGTATATTAAATGATATTTAAAATAGCTTTTCCTTCTTGAATCATCTTTAAATTATTCCTCTAACCCAGAAAATGATATTCATTATATAAGAACTTGAATCGCTTCATCAGGAGACACTAAGATAGCTCCACAACATAAAGTCCAATAATCTGATGGAACAAGTATTGACAAAGGAGGTATGAATACAGATTCCAACCTTTCAGGTGGAAATGGTCCCTGAACATTTGGCTCCCATATCCAGAGAGGTCTGTAACCTCTGGTCCATAATTAGCACTAGTAGGCTTTGCAGTGATTAATTTTGCACTATTTAATATAAGAAAAAGTATTAAATTATTTAAATGAAATGTTAAAAGATCTGCTTTCAAAGATCACTTGGTTCTTAAACTCATATTTTCAAATCTACTCAGATGCCTAAGACTGATACTTGTGTAAATTTAGCTACTGTTCACCACCATTTTTGGGAATTTCACCACTATGTTTCTTCCATGACACATACAGAACTTAGGAAGACCTTGTAGTCTGCTAAAACTCCCAAGCTCAAGTCAATGTCCTGGAAGATCTAAAGGAGTATTTCGAAATCAGATATCCTCTCAGCTGTTTCAACAATGAGGCTAATCTTGGTCGGCTTGCTAAGCCAAGAAGGTAATTGGGAAAGAAAGAATATGAGAATGAATAGTCAAGCCGATGTTTAATACTTGTGTCAGTAGGTTTTCTGACTGATTTGAAACAGACATCTGAAATGACATCCCTGGTCAAATGTTTATCTCCATTGTTGATGCTCTTGGGTATATAGATTTGACCCTCTGGTGCTGGAGGAACACTAGAGCACGAACCACTAAAATGTGAATAGAGGAGCAAGGTCTGAATTGAAAGGTAGACATCTCATAACAAATTTAGCTTAATTTTATCATGGAATGAAATTGCCACATTGTAAATAAATAAAGCTAGATGAATTTTTCTCATTGCCTGACTCTGGATCAAATTCTAACAATATAATACTAAATATTTCTAATAAAGAAAACTAATACATATTCATCAGTGAACAATAGTGACTAGGCATAGAAAACCAGCTGAACACAGTTCAGTGGGACTGAAAAGGTGGAATTAAATCTCAGGAATGGCAGGAAAGTTCATGAGAACTTGCGACTAAGAKGCATAAAAGGTAGCTATATAATGAGATTTCTGTAATCATAACTTCAAAGCAATTTCAGAACAAAAGTTCCCATTGATTTAAACAGGATCTAAGAGTATAAATATCTTTAACAAATTGATAATAGGCATATATGCTCATTTATGATTACCAAAGAGATTTAAAAATCCTCACAAAATATTTCCAGAAAAGCAGATTAATAAGGTTTTCACAAGTTTAATTTTTCAAGTCTGTAATTTTTTAGAACTCAGAAATGTTTGTGCCATTTCAGATGTAGGAATTAGCTGAGTGTCCTGGTTTCAGCTGGGATAGAGTTAATTTTCTTCCTAGTAGCTGGTATAGTGTTGTGTTTTGGATTTAGCATGAGAAGAATGTTGATAACACACTGATGTTTTAGTTGTTGCTAAGTACTGTTTACAATAGTCAAGGACTTTTCAGCTTCTTGTGCTCTGCCAGGTGCACAAGAAGCTGGGAGGGAGCATAGCCAGGACAGCTGACCCAAAATCGCCAATGGGATATTCCATACSATATGAAGTCATGCTCAGTACATAAACTAGGAGGCATGGTCCGGGAAGTAGCGATCGCTGCGCTGGGACTGGCTGGGCATGGGTTGGCGGGTGGTGAGCAATTGCATTGTACATCACTCATTTTGTATATCCTACCATTATTATTATTATTATTATTATTATTATTAATTATTATTTTCCCTTCCTTTTCTGTTCTATTAAACTGTCTTTATGTCAATCCACAAATTTTACTTTTTTTTTTTTTGCGATTCTCTCCCCCATCCCACTGGGGTGAGGGGGCAGTGAGTAAGCAGCTGTGTGGTGTTCGGCTGCCTGCCGAGTTAAACCACAACAGTCCTTTTTGGCGCCCAATGTGGGSCACGAAGGGCTGAGATAAAAACAGATCTGACAAAAGCATATTAAGGCAAATTTGATATAAGTGTTCATTATATTGGTTTAATGATTGCTGGTCACAATGTTGATTTATTGGCTCTCAAAGTTGTCATGCTGGCTCTCAGTGTTGTGTTATGCAGTACCTTACTTGCAGAATATGGTCCCTGTTGTGCTGTTTATCACYGCTCGGAACTGGGTCAAGGTTATCATTTTGCTGCACTGTATAACACTGTTTTATGATATGCTAAAATTATTGGTCATGAGTCTAATCTGGTATTTGTACTCAGCATTGCTGTCATTGCCGTACCTCGGGAGCCACCTCTCGGAAACTTAATAATTACACTCTTTACCTTTTCTCCTCAGATAACCAATTTATGGGGTACTCCTTCACCTTCCCTTTCATATCTCCAGAAACTCCTTTTTCTTCTGTCCTCTTCATGAAGCCCTCCACAGCAGTTCTTGAGAATGTTGAATGTCCTTGGGATGTTTAAACAAGCACGTTCCTATTGCTATGTCTCCTGAATGTGGTTCAGGTCTTGTTTAGGGTTAAACAACTATTTAGGAATACTGTCCAGAGATCAACGCCAGTAACAGGCACTGTGGCTACTCAAACCCCTGCGACAGGCAGTGCACCTACTTCAACCCCTGCGACAGGCACTGTGGCTACTCAAAACCAGCAACAGGCACTGTGGCTACTCCAACCCTCTTGACAGGCACTGCAGCTACTCAAACCCCAGCAACAGGCACTGCAGTTACTCCAACCCCAGCAACAGGCACCACAGCTATTCCAACCCCGGTGACAGGCACTGCAGCTACTCAAACCCCAGCGACAGTCACTACAGATGAACCAGAGAACCAACCCGTGCTGGTATCGTCGAATCACAGAATCACAGAATCATTAAGGTTGGAAAGGACCTCTAAGATCATTGAGTCCAACCATCAACCCAATACCTCCATGCCCACTAAACCCTGTCCCTAAGCGCCACATCTACACGTCTTTTAAATACTTCCAGGGATGGTGACTCCAC
>JAYKAV010003172.1:375503-409693 GCA_035582835.1 Phoebastria nigripes | reverse complement strand
GATGGCTGGAAACATGTCCCGTGCCCCATGCCACCRCCCGGAACACTATCCTGGGCTTTGAAAAGCAAGTCTTATGGAGACATGGCACCCCAGAAAGAATTGAGTCAGACAACAGGACTCACTTCCGCAACACCCTCATAGACACMTGGGCCAAAGAGCATGGCATTGAGTGGGTATATCACATCCCCTATCATGCACCAGCCTCTGGGAAAATCGAGCGATACAATGGACTGCTAAAGACTACACTGAGAGCAATGGGTGTTGGGACATTCAAACATTGGGATACACATTTAGCAAAAGCCACCTGGCTAGTCAACACCAGGGGATCTTTCATCCGAGCTGGCCCTGCCCAATCAAATCTTTTATGTACTGTAGATGGGGATAAAGTCCCTGTAGTGCACATTAAAAATATGCTGGGGAAGACAGTCTGGGTTACTCCTGCCTCRGGCAAGGGRAAACCCATTCGTGGGATTGCTTTTGCTCAAGGACCTGGGTGCACTTGGTGGGTAATGCGAAAGGATGGGGAAGTCCGATGTGTACCTCAMGGGGATTTRATTTTGGGTGAAAATAGCCAATGAACTGAATTGTATGATGATAATTGCTATATAATACTGTATGTCATCACTTCTATGGTTGCTATAGGCCATATCAGCAGTCAATATTACAGTAAGAATCACCCAGATTAATGAAGAATGAACTTTGATGAAACTGAGAGAAGTGCAACGATGATAGAAATGGACAAGCACAGCGATATGCAACCAGAAGTGGCTTCAGGATGCAACAATCCAACACCACACACCATCTCTCCTGCCCTGAAAGACTGTTATGACAGATGGAGCCCAAAGTCATGGACTAAATGAACTCAATGGACATTTTAGAGGGATGGGCATAGACTAAGGGAATGATATCTGTGCRTATATCTCAAAAGACAAGAGAAGTGGTGGTGATTAATTGGAATGTATTGGAAAATGTGAGACCTGGGCATGACCTAGATGGTATAGAATAAGGGGTGGATACTGTCCTGGTTTTGGCTGGGATAGAGTTCATTTTCTTCCTAGTAGCTGATAYASTACTGTGTTTTGTGTTTGGTATGAGAAGAATGTTGATCACACACTGATGTTTTAGTTGTTGATAAGTAGTGCTTACACTAGTCAAGGACTTTTCAGTTTCCCATGCTCTGCCAGGTGCACAAGAAGCCGGGAGGGGGCATAGCCAGGACAGCTGACCCAAAATGGCCAATGGGATATTCCATACGATATGAAGTCATGCTCAGTACATAAACTAGGAGGCATGGTCCGGGAAGTAGCGATCTCCGCTCTGGGACTGGCTGGGCATGGGTCGGCGGGTGGTGAGCAATTGCATTGTACATCACTCATTTTGTATATTCTATCATTATTATTATTATTATTATTGTCCCTTCCTTTTCTGTTCTATTAAACTGTCTTTTTCTCAATCCACAAATTATACTTTTTTTTTTTKYKATTCTCTCCCCCATCCCACTGGGGCAGGGGGGGAGTGAGCGAGCAGCTGTGTGGTGATTGGCTGCCTGCCAGGTTAAACCACAACACTGAGTTTACCACATAYTGTCTCTTAGTCCAGTTTAAAATTACCTAAAACTTTTCTAGTGTGGCCCAATAAAAGATCTTGTAGGCGTTTTCTATTTCTTATGAATAAGAGACAGGCAGTTTTGCATATCAGGAGATGCATGATAGTTTAAGTTTTAGTCACTGGATCATATATCTGTGCACCTGCTTTCTTGTCTCACACACACTACTACACTATTTGTTTATCCTCACTGAAAATGACTATAAATATAATCTCAAACTCCAGCATTTGCTCGAGTTACTTATGTAATATGCAAGGCACTGTGCATGTTAAAAGAAAGAGCCAATTGATAGAATTCTGATTKTGATACACCAAGATATTTTAAAAAGAGAAGACGACCAAAACAGGAGATATAATTTTTGTTTGTGAAATCAAATAAACACATTGTGACCACGTAAGATAAAAACATATCTGGAGAGAGGATGAATTGAAGTACTGAGATTAAGGAATGCAACGGTAACTGTTGTAGGAAACCTGGGTTTCCTGAAAAGAAAGAACAGGAAATATTTTATGCATATGAGAAAGGCCTTTAACAAGGCTTGAAACATGAATCATTAGGCATTTCAATCAATGTGACATTGAGTACTCTGGAAGGATATGTATTCCTGGAGGTATGATATGCTTTCATAGATCTCTGAGAAATCTTCAAAACCAGAGGCCTTTAGTGACAAGACTTTAGAAATGAACTATTCAGTATGAATAAGTAGAAGCTGATTATTTTATTAATTATTTTGATTTAAATATCAGCTGTTAAGAAAATTCCTGACATCTATTAAAGTAACTTGAAAGTTTATAGAAAGGTACATTTCAGAAATGCAGAAGGAGGAAGAATGGTATTTAAAAACAATACTGGTCTGAAAACAATGACCTGCTTGTTGAATGTTCAGATACYTCAGTGATTAGTCTCATAAAACCTTTCTTCATTTAGGAGAAAACAATGGAAGTTTGGAAGTAGTTATAGAAATATCAAAATTTTTTGTAGGATAAGATGGCAGAATGAAGAAGGAAACCCTTCCCTTATGCATATTTTATGAATAATTTATTCATTCTACAAAAACATTATAAATGTTGTACAAGGTTTGTCACTTCTTTCCTATATGTTTTAGGTCTTCCCTTACATGAAGTCAATAACAAATTGCTGTGGATCTGAATGAACAGGACTGTTCTTCAGCCATAAAATTTTGAAATTTTCTTATTCAGTTTTATGACAATTCAATGTCATCTGCATTACTTGAACTGTATAAAAGATACTACTTTTGTCAAAGAGAACTAAAAAAGAAAAATCAACAGAAAATATATGTATGAAAACTGATGCTGACAAATTTTCTTTAAAAAGCATTATCTAGATCTTTACTGAATCTCCTCTGGTAAAGAAAGAGAATCAACATTATACAGATAAATATTCATTCAGTGCCCAAGAGATAAAATCTCTGTAATAGTTTAGCCTGGTCACAAACTTATTAATAGTCTCTATTTGGCTACAGCATACTCATTTTGCCTATTTTTAAGTAGTCATAGTCCCCCCCATTTCTTTCAAATGCTTACTTTCTTTTTTACCCACACCCTTTGCATCTGGGAAATGTTGCTGTTATCTTCAATGGAAGTGAAGCTTCAACTTCGAACATGACTTTCAGGATGGCATATAGGTAAACTTCCAGTAATTTCCATAAGGGATTCATAAACTTGTGAGGTGTGAATTCAAGGCTAGACACAGCAAGAGATAAAGGAACTGCATGAGATGAGAAAGGCAGAAGCCAGTCAAAGACAGATAACAAAAGCAGCACAGGAAACAGTTGCTCAGCAATTTTTAGTACTAGAGCCTATTTTTAGTTCTTATAATTTTCAAGCTTTCCAAGATATAACTTGCCCCACATGGCAGTTCTCAGGTTGAGGTTATGAAAAAAATATGATCCTGGACTTGTGTTAAATCCTGATGGCTATCTTACTGATAGTTTTTTATTTGCTTTTGAATATCTCAAAATCCTAAATATCTCACATGGATCCCTAGAGTCAAGATTACATCACGTGGCTGTAAGTGTGCCTGAGCTGACTGAAATCGTTTAACAACCCACATCTCCAGCTGTGTGAAGAACCAAGTGACTAGGAGCTACCAGAGCTGACATTGCTGAGTTTCTCATCGATCTAGCTGCCTAATGACACCAGCACGATCCCAGCGTACAGTAGCTGGACCTATGAAAAGCCAGTACAGACTCTGCTACTCTTTGGCCTTTTAAGGTATGCATATCACAGCCACTTGGCTTCTGAAGATTTGAGTTTGTGACTCATAATATCCAAAGGGCTTAATACTACAATCCTGAGAGATGTGGCAGTGAATCTTGCCTTTTGCCTCACTTGCGATCTATTTTTTAAAGTTTCTTTCTTGGTTGTATGCCATGAAGGCTATAGGAGAAGGAGCTTTTACTCTCTTTTTGCTCTCCTCAAAATATTCTACCGTGCTACATTGCCTAGAAGGAGTTTCACAACTCTGACAGTGCTGGTGTTCTAAGATCAGGGTCCTGAATTCTCTTCCCCCTGCCTATCTTTCTGCCTCATCTTCTGTCTTTTTATTCATATCAGAATTGCAAGGAAATCGTAAGGAAAACTCATGTTCTGATTTCGCATTTGTACAGCACAGTAATTAACATGTGTTTGTGGGAAAGTCTCCAAGGTACTAAAAATGCAAATATGAAATTATAATTTATTGGTTCAGTACAGTCTGAAACAACAGTGCTCTAAGCAGTTCAGCTGGCAAAATTGTAGTGCAATAGTATAAATAACTTATGCTCTTGTTTTCAGTTCTTTAATGAACAGATTTCATTTTCATTTATGATTGCCAATTTAGAAAAAATATTGTGAAGTACTAGAGTTATTGTTCATTTTTTAGATTAACTATTTTAAAAACAAATGCAAAACCTTTTCTCTAACCAGTTCCCTTCAGCAAGGGAGTGGATTTTATTTATTTTTACTCAGTTTTTTATTCCAATGTATATGTGCAATATTCATTATATCAGTATTTATGAGTGTACTTCTTGCTATCAAATTATGTGTAGAATCCCACATTGACTGTGGTGTTGGCAGCGTCACATAATACTGAGGGAACCCCAAATTTCCCATTGTAAGATCTCATTTTCAGTTGATTGCTACCTTTCCAAACATTAACTTTTCAAACTGAGATGTTATATGATGTGTGACAATATCAAGCCATTGTTTTTGGTTTTGTTTTTGTTTTTTAATTCAGGAGACAGTCTTTAAGTTTATGTMTTTTCAACTGCATCCCATTCAAAAGCTTCATCAAAAGACGACAGATGAGTAGACTAAGTTTAGGCTTCTCTTGAGACAGAGACTACCTTTCATGTAATCCTAAGTGTTCTCAAAACCTTAGGGAAATCTAAGTTATCTCTGGGGTTCAGCCCAGCAGGTTTTCAGACAGTTCATTTAATGCATAACACAAATATTCAGTTGTTGCAACCTTCACAATAACACAGCTGCAGGACCTATGGATGGTTCCTGTCTCATATCTAACAACCTAGGAGCTAAAGAGTCATCCATGACAAATTGGTTTTAAAACTTCTGCTAGTTGAGGTAAAGTTAATCAGGCAGTTCCCTGGAGGCGTACGTTAAATATTAGCCCATTTTTGTTAGTGACCCCCAGATTCTTCTTCCATACCTTTCTGAAGCTGTGCCAAAACCAAAAAAAAATTAATGGTTCATGGGGTGAAATGTTGAACAAGCAAAAGGCAACATGACTCTCTAATGTAGTAGTAGTCAGCGTATCCATGCGCTCAGAGAAGTCAAATTTTAGAGTTTCCAGTCCCTGGGTTGCCCTTGCCTTTGGATTAAAAGCCTTTAAATTTAGAAATACAACAAGCAAACAAAATATACTCAGGGAAGTGCTTAAAAAGATGTTTTAAGAAGCTAGAGAGGTCTGAAGCCAGGAAGGGCACTGAATTTTCTGCTCTCCTACTTCTTGAATGGAGGCTCTAAATGTTGGGTCATTATAAGAAATTGACAGTATCTCTTTCTCCTTCTCTACAATGAACTACATTTTCAAGCAAATACAGTACTGACTTCATTTCTGAAATGTTCTGAATCTTCTGGCATGCTGTAGATTTCATCTAATCACATCTTAATAAACTGGGTCCCTGAGAGAACACAATTTTCCTCTCCCTAGCTGTTCATTATTTTTTCCTGTAACTCAGGCAGGATGTAGATAGCCATCTGCCGAGATATATATGCTCTAAAGAAGATCAGATGGCTAGAAGTAGGGAACAGTGATGTGTTTACTGAGTTTTAGGTAATTCCAGGACATGGACCTGCTGAGCAGAGGGAGTGCTCAGTTTTTGTTTTATTTAAGGTCTGAACAAGTCCTTTTTTGAATTTGTATGCTTAGTGATTAAGACTAAAAGTATCCTTTATTTTATGATCTGAAGGCTTGAAGATCCAGTGTATGTGAAGAATATTTTGCATTAGTAGGCAGCATGTATCTATGTCTCTATTTGTAAATTCAGTATACCTAGTACTATTTTCTGACTGTGAGGCTGGCTAGTCTGGAATGGTTATCTTTTCCATTGTAGTGTCGTAGTCTTAACTCTGCTATGAGCACCTAATCCCTTTATTCTTGGGCAAAAGGGAGATAAAAACAGGACAGTATTGATACGGATAATGAACACCCTGCCAAGCAGCTGGGCTAGACCAGGAAGATGGAGTCTTTATTAGGAGGTCTTTCAATTAGAGAATTGTATTGTCCTCTTATCATACCCAGGAGCAAGTAAAGAAATCAATGCCCAGTTTAGATCAAGAAATTAGTATTCTGTGACTGTAAGCATTCATTTTCTTTCATGGCCAAAAATGTCTGTCTTTCAGCTTGAAGAGTTCTTTGGACCACTTCTTAAATAAAAAGAAATAGTAAATGTAGGGGCCCTACATGCTGTATCTACAACAGAAAATTACGCACACCTTGGACTATTCTCTGGCACTGAGAGCATCCATTGTCCAAACTACCTCATCTTATTTCTTTGAATAGCATTTCATCACATCTAAACTGTCTATTGGAAATTATCTCTAGCTAATACTAACCTCTGAGCCTTGCTTGGGATTTGTTTGAGGAAGGTGTTGCAAATCCAAATCAAAGCTAAAGTGTGAGTCTTAAGTCCATATTCTAACTGGGAATATTCTCCCAACTTAAAGACAATCAAGTTACAGTGTCTGGAAATACTCCCTGATGTCATTTAGCATACTATTAGAAATGTAGGCTGTTCTCCAGCCAGTTCAGATTCACTTCAGAGGAAGCTGTGAATATAACATTTCAACAAATATTTTGGCTGTGTTCTCTTTAATAGGCTTTCAAGAAATTATACATGAAATTACCAAACACAAAAGTCAAGATTGTAACAACTGCTTTGTCCAACATTATGTGCAAACTGTGCAACAAATGCAAACTTAATATACAGTTCCAAAGGTAATATTCAACTAACTATAAAAGATCATTTATAGAACTATAGTGTCCTGGCTCTAACCACTTAATTTTAAGATTCAGTAACAAAGGGATGCTTTGTTCTTCCAGATAATAGGTATTCTATACTATCAATATTCACATACAGAACAATTCTATTTCTGCACAGAAAAAGGCAGAGATCTTGCAGAAAATATGAAATGTATGGTCTCATAAAGACAGTATTGCAAAGAATATATGTAAACAAATGAAAGAATTAAAGAATACATGGATGAAATGAAAGCTATACACATGACATTTCTCATTTTCTAACTTTTGAGGGCTTAATTTGTGAAGTTAAGAACTTAAAGAATAGAATTTGGGGGTTTAAAGTCATCATAGGTATATGTGCATGTACATATATATGCTTGTAGACATACTGGCTGATGTTACAATTTCAGATTAAAGTGTGTATTAGATTTTGATCAAGGGAAATTTCTGTATACCCAGATAAACAATTGACTTACATTATCAAATATCAAGGTATACAGTAAACAAATTCTCGTTTAATATAGTATTCTCTGCTAAAAATTCTCAGCATTAAATGTCAGGAACTACCAAATGAGGTCAGAAAATGATAATCAAGCCAATTAATGTACTGTGACTAGTTGGGGAAAATGAAGCAGTTTCATGCTATATAGATGAAAGTGTTACCCATTGTAAAGCTACTGACAGAGCCATTTGCAGAACGTGCTAATATGAAGCTTTTATCATGTGCCTCATATATATTCTGAATCCAGTGCATGATAGAAGCTAGCATCTCTTTTACATTCTGTTTAACATTTCCTTTATTTATAGCAGTTTTTTAAGCTACCTGTGATGAGGAATTAGGATACAGACTTTACTGACACAATACATTTGTTCTTTAGGAAAAGGACAGTTATATAAACCTATTAGCTGGNAAAAAAAAAAAAAAAAAAAAAAATCATTGCCTAAAAACTGAGAAAGTTCCTGTTTTTCAGAAAAGTGCCATTCCATATTGATGTTAGTTTAAAAAAAAAAAAAAAATCATTATAGATGACTCAGTACTTGAACACAGCACTTCATTTTGTTTTCTTTTGTGACCAATTTGTGAAAATGCATTTAAAATGTCTAATCTTAGATTATACAGTGAGATCTTCAAAGGATATCTTGCAAGCTTTTGTCAAAAGCTCCTTGGGGGCACAGCATTAAGCCAGGAATCATGTTTTAAAATAGCTTTAAGAGTTTAAGTTTTAACTTCAAAATCAAAAGAATTATACTTAAGGCAGGAAAAGTTCTCATGTCTCTTTGACTTTTCCATTTAAATTAACAGCTCTGATGACTTCTGAACAATGACATACATTAGTGTCATCAGTGGAATAACACAAAACCCCTTTGACTTTTACCATGAGTTGAAACATTACCTCAGGATGTAGGCTTATTTCTGAATTATTGTGCTTTAGTTGCCTGAAATCAGACTATGTTTTATTTCAAAGGTGCATGAAAATATTTAATTCATAAACTAGTTCTTCACACTCAGAGTACTTATCACTAAACAAGCTTATGGAAAAAGTAATCTAAATCTGTAATTTGTTCTTACTATTTGCAGTGTCTAAAAGAGGCACAGAATGGCCTGTTCATGAAATCCAAATTTTAAGATGTGAAAGAATGAATGAACATGACATGAAATTTTAGAAAAACAGAGAAAAAGGGTGAAAAAAGTAAAGGTAAGGCAAAAAACATGTGTGTATGTGTATATCTATATAAACATAAGAAAATATAATGATATGATACGATATGATATTTTATGCTTCCTATATTTATGCATATATATGAAGCATAAGGAAGAGATGTAGACAGATACCAAAGCATTCAGGCAATAGAATTTCATACATCTTACTTTTAGGAAAGCTAAGCAAGCCAGAAGAAGAAAACTGTCATCATGAAAGTGAGAGGAAAGGGAGTCTTGAATGAGGAAATACAATACAGTAGAAATGAAGTTATGAAAGTGATGACAGACATGTTTGTAATCATTGATGTGAGAAGAGAAGGAAATGGCAGATCAGCATTCATATCAAATAATGATGGAAGGACAGAGTACAATTATACTTTTTCTTACCTATAATTAACGTAATAATGTTAACAAAGGCATAAGACAAAAGAAAAGTTCACCAAAAATAATGGAGATGAAGAGGTCCATTACTGAGTCACACAAGGACCTTGACAACTTCATAAATGACCAGTGTTTGCCTTGTATGTCAAGATCAAATGCACATCCTCTGAAATCTAAAATATAGTGTGATAGATATTTGAGAAGAAAGCTAATAAATTACTGTATGGCAAGAGTTCACTGACAATTCTAGAAGGGAGGGAAGATACAGCTTTGTTTGAGAAACTGGCAGAATCATGTAAAGGATTGGAATTATTGGCTTTGGGATACTTTAACTACCTGGTAAGTTACTGTGAGAGGTAGGACAGCATGACACATATGGTAGAATTTTGCCTTACCTAATTCTGGGTAGCTACATGAGTGCTTATCAGCTAAACTACCTCTGGGGGAAATAAAACCCTAGCTTAGATCACATCACTCACAACACTAGAATTGTCTTTTTGTTTCTTTAGTGTCTATAAAGAGAATCTAGGTGACTGGTGAACGTATAGTAGCTATTGGCAAAGAGGTAATGTTTTGTGAACTGAACCCAGTGAATTTTTTTGAATACATAGTGAAATGTAACACCTCCAGAACAGGTTGTCCTACATTTCATTCAAAAACTAGGAAGATTGAGAATATCAAGAAGGAAATTAATTTAGGTCAGAGTGGTCATAGAATGAATGTTCATCATTCTTGTGCTAAGGAGCAAAAATAACATCAAAATGCAGTGTATGAAGGAATTAAATATTTTCATTTACATTCTTTTAGTAGAAATATAGAAATATAAATATTTTATATTATATCATAGTATATTAGATTAAAATAATAAACTCTGAGAGTATGTAAGACATCCTAAGAAGTAGGTCAAAAGTGGCAAAGAAGTCTCACAATATTGTTCATTTTTAATGAACAGTACTGAAAATACACATAGAAAATGTCCTACTGCAAAAAAACACAAAAAAGATGCATAGAAAAAGTGAAGCCTAGGACAAGGTACTAAGAATAATTTGACATGAGCAAAATCAGAAAAGCCAATGCACAAATTAAATGTACTAAGGAAAGAAGATACAAAGGCAATTATTTTGTAAGACTGTTAATAGCAAGATGGAGACTATGAAATTGGTAGCAACGCCAACAAAAATTAAGTAAATTATCATACTAAATTGATGAACATAGACCAGATGGTAATTACAATGAGAAAGATAAAATCTTAGTCAGGAACAAGCAAGAAACAACTAAAAAAGCACTCAAGTAATTTGCACATTTTCATTTTATAGGTTAATTTCATATAAAGATACTCAGACCTTGACTAATGAAATCTCAGAACCAAAGCCCTTTATCTCTTGAGAACTTAGGGAAACTTGGTGAGATATTGAAAGACTGGAAAAAGCTCTATGATCTCTATTTTTATAAAGTCAAAAAGGAGCAATCAGTAAATATAGATATACCTCGTTAATATCAGTTGGAACAAGTAATCAAACCAACTGTGTTTTCTGGTTTTTCTATTTTCTGTGTATGCATGTGTAGCATGAATAATAATTGTAGCAAAGAAATTCAAGAGATGAGACACCTGGTGGTAAGGATAGAACAGTACTGCACTAGGTTGGGAAGGCTGTGGAGCCTGCACCACCACTGTTAAAAACAGAGTAGAAAAAACATTGGCCAAAAATGAAAAGCTATTTAAAGCTATTTAAACAGAGAGTGAATTAGAAACCTTCATGAGCTCCCTTCCAACCTAGCAATTCTATGAACTGAGTAAAAAGATTAGACAGAAAAATGCTCCAGTAGCAGTAAAGAACCATTCAGAATCAAGTTTCCAYATAATAATAGTAGTGTCTATTTAGAAAATAAATGAAATGTATTTATTTATTTTATGTAACTTTTTAAATTGAGCAGCAGCTGACAAAAATAACATGAATTCTCCTTCCCTTGATTCAAAGAACATTAAATTTACACTTAATACAAAAGTCTTCAGTGCATTGTTTATAGTATTTTAAACTACTGATATTACTGTAAAACTTAAAACAGCATGACTTTCCATAAATAATCAGAATTCTAACATTACAGTTTACATTAGTTGCCACATTATTTAATTTCTACATTCTTGAAATTCTTTTTATCTTGGTTACTTGACTTCAAAATCTGTTACCTCTCTTACACTGTCTCAAATATCATTTATTATGATTTTACCAAAAGTTTCATAGATTGCACTCCATATAATAGACAAACAACTTTTATTTCTTTGGTACAAGTTCAGAAAACAACTTTGTCTTAATGATAATAAAACAACTTCTTAATAACTACTTGCTTTTAACACAGACTTTTCACTCCATTTGTGCCTTTTCCATTGTTTGTAATATGTATGTAATACATTCATATTGCTTAAGTAGAAAGGAGAAATAGTTAAGGAACACATCACAGATTCATTGAATTTAATGCCAGAAGGAATCATTGTGTAGCCTGAACTACTTTTTTTTTTCCCCCTAGTTAATCTGTATGAAGCCAAATCACTTGTAAAGTCTTTTGTGTTTTGTTTTGTTTTTTTTCCCCCCTGAGGAGTCATATAAGGAAACTTCAAAGATGCTAACTTTATCTGATGAAGGTTAATCTCCTAGTCTCCTTGTATGGTGAACGGAAGGAAATCAAACTCTCAAAAGATGCTCTGAGGGATTATAGAGACATTAGCTTTCCTGCATTAAAGATGGCATTTGCCAATACAATGAACAGTTTTCATTGCTGTACAATGAAGACAAGGAGAGTTGTCCTTGCTAGTTTCTTTCCCCAATGACAACCACATATGTATAAAACCCATTTGTGTGTGCATGGGTGTGAACTATCTCTCTGAAACCTGCAAAAATGTTGGGCTTTAGAATTACAATGCAGTGGTGGAAGACCATTTATATTCTTGGCCTCTAAAATAAGTCATAGAAACTGGAAACTATCCAGAAATTACTGAAAGAGAATGTAAAACTGTCACTGATGTACAGAACAAGGCAGGGATGGTTCAAGGAGACCATTTTTAAAAAGTAAATAAAACTGGGAACTAATTTAGAAAAAGATCTCCTTGTTTGTGGAGAAATTACCTAAGAAAGTTTCAATTTTTCTTGGGTATGTGATGCAAAGAAACAACACAAGAGGGAAGATATTGATATAGGCTAAACCAAGCATGATATTCTCAARCAACATAAAGGTTATGGGCAGTCAATTTTCCTGCCTCTTAAAAAGAAAAGTTRTTTAAAATTAACATAGTTTTGAAACGTCTTGACCACTTAAGCAGCTGATGATATTGCTTATCTACAGCTTTGTCTCCCAGTGACTGCTTGCTATCTCTTCCTCTGTTACTTTATTTTTGATCTTTTTATTATTTATTTTATTCTGCTGAACTTTTGTACTTTCCTGTGTTTTCATTTTTCCGTTCTGTGTCACACTGCATCAGAGATCAAAAGGTATATTCTGCTTCATGTCACGTTATCTGTGGGATCTATTGCCTAGAATCATTGCATCTATATCTATCTAGAATCTATGAATCTATTGCATAGAATCATTGCCTGTCGGAAAAGGACCTGGGGGTGCTGGTTGACAGACGGCTGAATATGAGCCAGCAGTGTGCCCAGGTGGCCAAGGAGGACAAGGAGGCCAACGGCATCCTGGTGTGTATCAGAAATAGTGTGGCCAGCAGGACAAGGGAAGTGATTGTCCCCCTGTACTCGGCACTGGTGAGGCCGCACCTCGAATACTGTGTTCTGTTTTGGGCCCCTCACTACAAGAAGGACATTGAGGTGCTTGGGCTTGTCCAGAGAAGGGCAACGAAGCTGGTGAAGGGTCTGGAGAACAAGTCTTATGAGGAGCGGCTGAGGGAACTGGGACTGTTTAGYCTGGAGAAGAGGAGGCTGAGGGGAGACCTTATCACGCTCTACAACTACCTGAAAGGAGGTTGTAGTGAGGTGGGTGTTGGTCTCTTCTGCCAAGCAACTAGCGATAGGAYGAGAGGAAATGGCCTCAAGTTGCGCCAGGGGAGGTTTAGATTGAACATTAGGAAMAATTTCTTTCCTGAAAGAGTGGTTAAGCATTGGAAGAGGCTGCCCAGGGAAGTGGTGGAGTCACCATCCCTGGAAGTATTTAAAAGACGTGTAGATGAGGCGCTTAGGGACATGGTTTAGTGGGGCATGGTGGTGTTGGGTTGATGGTTGGACTTGATGATCTTAGAGGTCTTTTCCAACCTTAATGATTCTATGATTCTATGATTCTATGATTCTATGATTCTATGATTCTATTGATTTCCACATGATCAGGATCTTCCAGATTTGATTTAATTTGATTTGATTTAAATATATGATCTGTAATTGATTTTTTTATTCATACTATTATATGCATATCTTAAAATACTGTGTAGTATAGATTTTTGAAATGTGGCTTAATACATGTTTGTTTTTCTGCTGTGTTTGTATAGTACCTGGCACAATGACTGGCTCCTGAGTCATGACATAAGGTAATAAATAATATTAATATTATTAATAATATATTAATAATAAATAATATATTACATTTCTATTGTGTATATAATTATATAATTAGCAATAGATTATTAAGAAAATGCCTATGTATACCYGGATATATGGAGAGAGACAGGGACAATTATAGTAACATCTTCATTTTTCAGATAATAAAAGAGAAGACTGGGAAGGCCGTTTGAATATGCCTTTTTCCTTCTACCACAAGAATCATAAAAGAAACAAATTGTAAAATCTATGATTGACACCTGTGCATTGAAAATGAACATGTCTAATTAATACATTTAAATTGCAGCATTTTACCTGACAAATATAATGAGAGTGAAATTAGTTCCAGTTCCACCACTCCATATACTAACTGTAAAATAATATGAACAGAAAGACTTCACAACAATCTTTCATTCCGTGGCACAAGTCATTAAGCTGGGGTCATCTGGCTGATGCTGAAGGACACACACACAGAGAGTCCACACTGAAGATCAGTTCATTTCCTAATAAATATATTCTTTAAGAAGTGGWGAAGCTCTCTCTCCTCTCATACTGTTGGGACCATTTGTCTCTTCCAGATGCACTGGGAAGATAACTAGCCTCCATGAGGGAGACAATACTTCCCAGTCCTCACATTTTGGCATCCTGAAATAGAACTGTGCAGAATGAAGTCCGCTGGGAGAAATTAGAGCATAAATTACTTTTGCCTTGGACTTTTGACAAAATCACCATTCTCTGAAAAGAGAGATAATTATTTGTAATCACACATATATATATGACATGTGTATAAACGTATATGTATGTATGTATGTAAAATATACCTAGTATATGTTGGGTGTGCATACGCTCATACATACATAAATGACAATAAATCAGTCTTAAAATTCATAAATCATGTGTTCACTGTGACTTTCTATATAGGCCATTACAAGCACTGCCATATTGAAGCCTAAGGAGAAGGTTCATCTATACTTTTCCCTTTGTCAGCTTTTAATGGATCTAATTGCCTAATTATCTGCTCCAGTGCAATGGTGGAGTGTTGTAACATTTCTCCTCTCCCCCGGGGAACATGCACAGTCTCTGGGAAGTTGCCATCTGCTTCCATTTAGAATACTGGTGAAACACTCATTTAAGCACTGAGGGTTGCCAACTTCATCTGTCACTAAGCTTCGTTCAGAAAGGATTGACTGTTCTATTATTCTGATTCCTGTTAGATGTTGTAAAGAACATCCCTGTAGGAAGACCAGTTTATCATCAGAAATGAAAAGATGTGTTTGTTACTGAAAATGACCACAATACCAACAACCTCACTGCAAGCAGAATGCAGCTAAAGTCAGACATTTAAAAATTATTATTTTCACTTTTGCTAGTCCTCGTTTGATCAGTTTATGAAACGCATATTCTGAAATGTTTCAATGATCATGCGTACCAGACATTAAAAACAAAACAAAACAAAACAAAACACCACTCCCTGGAAAGTAAGCATTTCTGGTCTATTTACAATGTGCAGTTCAACTCCATTCAGTAGCTCACCTGAATTACTGCTTGTAAAATGTAGAGGAACTTGAGTGCTCTAACAGCCCGTATGATTGTTATTACATGGTGCAACTGAAACCAGTGTTAGTATAACCTGCTTGTGCTTCTCCCAAGAGATTTCACTTCCATTGTCTTGGTCTGGGTAACTTGCAGACATGGAACTGTTGTACACATAATATATTTTCTAAAAGACTAGCAGTAGAAATAATGAGAAACATTTTCTCCAAAGACCTATCTGTCCATGCAGTCAGTTAATCAGAATAAATGCAGGTACTGGTTTAAATTTTTCCAGTGTTCTCCACAGTGAGTTTGGAGACTAGTCAAACATCAGGCCCTGCACCATCTAGCATTTTTGTAACAGAGAGACATAGCAGCTAGTAACATTTAGAGAAAAATCAGTCAATCTTTGACTGAGTAGGTAGTTCTAGTAAAGAAAAGCTTGCCTGAATTAGGGTAATATTTATAAGCTAGAGATCTGTAAAGTCAGTCTCTGACTGTCTAGTCAAGATTTTAGGCCATATAAGCAGCTTTTCCAACATAAATTCTAACTGCCAGTTTCCCCTCTCATTTTTAATTCTTTGAAGCAGTTATAATCCTGACCTTTGCATCTCACTGGGATGCTTCCCCATCCAATGTCAAGGCAGAGTCCCAAACTTTGTCTTTTTCAAGACATGACGTCTCTGGGACATCTACATGGCCGAACTGTCTACCTATGACCTCTGCAGAACAACTGAGGTAAATTTGAGAAGTGCCATGCTACTTTTTTTAGCTAGGGATGTGTTTATGAAGTAAACTGTAAAATGTTGTGGGAAATATTGTCTTAATTTTATATATGCTTAGATACCAAGGTAATGGGCATAACAGACCTTACATTTATAAAAAGTTGACCGTCCTGCTATATCATATGTTCTTTCACACAGCTTCCCTAAAAGTGAAAATAAAAACTGCTACAAGAAAGCAAATTCAATGCCCAGGGGGCATTGTTTTATACTGGCTTACAAAATGAATTCCATGCCAGTAGATTAGTTTTATATTAGTTATTTCCAAAACTTATGTGGAAGTGATTAATTGCATAATCATGTTACTGCAGCACCAAAATCCTCTAATATGAAGTAATTTTAGGTTGTTAAGTTTTCCCCAGAAGACACATTAATATCATTGTTGAAACCATAGAGTCTGTATCTTTATTACACCTCAGCGTGTCTCTTTTTACTAAGATTAAAACTGTAAAATAATTACTAACCATAATCACTTTGAAATTGGTGTCCTACTGCTATATGCAGTGTTCACATAAATGAATTTAACTAGTGAGTTAAGAAAACTGTTTTTAAATTTATATTCAGAAACCAGTAAAGTATCCTCACCAAAAGGGGAGAAGATTCCGTCATAAAACAGGAGCTGATGTTGTGATTGCATACCATTGTCATGTTGTCTTTCTTCAAATCCTGATCAAGATGATTTGCAGAGTTAAAGACCATTGGGATAGAAAGACGAAGAGGGGATGGGAAAAAACAGTTATTTAAAGTAAGTTACAGGTGAAAAGAAACACCACCACCCCCCAAACACTCTGAAATGAAACTGCATTGTTAAATAATTAAATCCTCTTCTCATCCTCCACCCCCAAAACAGCTGAACCATAACTATCAATATATAAAGCAGTTTTAATATAAWGTTTCCTTTAAATCAATATTTATACATTTTTCTAGGCTCTTCTTTTTAGGTACTTGCATTCCAGAAGAGTATAATAAATCTTTGTCCTACCCTGAAATGAAACTGTGATTACACTCTGATCTGTAGACAGATCTGTAGACATCTCCATCTATGTCTTCATTTTCACATCCTGATTTCCCTGCAGATTACAATTCCCCCAGATTTGACTGTTTCCTGTTTACAAATACCCTAACAATTACTTATACTGTTCACTTACTTTCTGGTCTCAATTCTGCCTTGTAGTTTACAGGCATGGGTTTACCACAGCAACAAGTGGGTTGTGTGGCTCCCTCCGTCTCAGCTGCATCTACTTCAGCTCCATACAGATTAGCATACTTTATGAGATTAACTGTAATAATTTAAATTTTTCAATTTTATAAAATCATGCCTTTTATTTACCATCAAAGTTTTGTTCAGTTGTCATTGTTTCCTTGTAGCAGATTTTGGTTCAAAACCTGCATGTTTCATTTTATTCTCAGAGTGTTTTGAGGGGGAAAATACATATTTTTGTACTTGGTCATTATTGCTACATTTTGTTGCATCCCACTCTTTCTATCTACATTGTGTACTTTTCATTGAAGAACCATAGTTTCAAAAGCTGTATTAGTACATCAATAAAGTATTCTTGCTATCACTACCAAAACTGAAAGGACTGCTGTCACCTAGTCCTAATATTCCAAAGCCTTAAAGACATCTTCCAGTTTGACTTAGAAATCCTCAATGGTTGTACCTCTGCATTGTCAACTACTTCCCCAGTCTAAGCGACTTGATATCTGACTTCTGTCTAATCCAGTTAGGCTCCAGAAGCTTGGCACAGCAGCACTTAGGGCCCCGATTCAATAATCTCTCACTAAATTACCTACCATATCTAGACAGGATCAGATCTTCACTCAGTGAATCTTGCCATCTTCATTTTGAATTCATGGCCATTGTGGTGGCAGGTACTTTTGCCCTTTATCTGTAAGAGTAAATGGATAAAATTCAGAAATAGCTCTGAGGTCAGGGTCAAGCCAATCACCTTCTCAAACAATTCCTTTACCAAGAGTCAATAAAATAATTCTCTGTCACTTCCTGAATCCATTGATAACTATTTCTTTCTAAACAGTGTCAGAGCTTAAACAGGAGGGGTTGAGAGCTTCTTCTTTCCTCCTTCACTGTTTCCAGTCCAGTCTCTGTCATAGCCTGATGTTTAAAGAAGTTCTTCTGGGAGATGAGAAATGTGTTTGCATCCAAGTGTCCTATTTATGGGGGAAGCGTGCTATCTGCTGAGACTTCTGAGTTCCTCAAAGAGATTAGTGTCATCTTATAGTAGCATAGCTAAGGTGATAACTGCTACAGCAGGGTGGGAATTGAGTGAATTTTAATGAGCTCATAGCTGAATGTACAAGTCTGTGTAATTATCTTTAGTTGCAAACTTGGCAACACCAGTTATTTCATGAATCTTTCTGGTGTTGCTGTTATTTTTTGATGCATCCTTCACTTTAAATCTTTCTTTTAGAAATACATGTCATGTTTTTCCCTCAGTTTGAAGTTCTATTACCACCAATTTGTTTTTAAGAGCTTGAGAGAATTGGTCAGTTAATTGAAATTAAATAAGCATTCTTGAAGTGCTTTCTTTAGWAACTGCACTTTTTTCCTCATATCTTATAGGTCTTGTTTGGTTATTTGCATATTTATCTTTCTGACTTGTATGTTTCAGAATTGCCATATAGTCAGTATTCATCAGGAATTTTGCTGGTCAGTGTTTCACACCATCATATTTGGTGGCTGAGCACACACATCTGAGTGTTTGTGTTTCTTTAGATACTGGGTGTCCAAGACATATTTATATAGCATCAAGATTTTTGTGACAAATTTGCCCGTTTTTTGTTTAATGGTGAGATTTGATGCCATGCAGGGTCTGTACCAGATCAGGGTAACAGTTGCCATTTAACTCCCTGAGTTCAAACAAGATAAGCAGCAACCAAGAGTCAGATAAATCATTGAAGAGTTCATCTCTTCCATGAGGGTGTTGTACTTGTCTGGTAAGAGCAGTTCACAGTCATGACATGCAGAATTTTCATGGACTTTAATGGATCTCCGAGTAATGGTGTTTCGAGAGTATAACATTGTAGATGAGATTTATTTAACTCATTTTCCATTTAAAAGAAGAATTTTGGTTTATGTAGCTGTTGCATAATGTGTAAAAGTCTCTTATTAAGAAACATTTACTTATTAAGAAACAGTTTCTCATTAAGGTATAAGAAAAATGATAACATGTATTCTTCTAAGTTTAAATTTTGGGGATCACATGATCTCTTCTCCCAAGTAACTAGCAATAGGATGAGAGGAAATGGCCTCAAGTTGCRCCAGGGGAGGTTTAGATTGGACATTAGGAAAAATTTCTTTACTGAAAGAGTGGTTAAACATTGGAAGAGGCTGCCCAGGGAAGTGGTGGAGTCACCATCCCTGGAGGTATTTAAAAGACGTGTAGATGAGACGCTTAGGGACATGGTTTAGTGGGYATGGTGGTGTTGGGTTGACGGTTGGACTCGATGATCTTAGAGGTCTTTTCCAACCTTAATGATTCTATGTTTCTATGATTGCCATTATATCTTCTAAAAAGGTGCAGTGATTTAGAAAAGACCCCAACATGGCAAAAAAAGAAATCAGTATTTAGCAAGGAGCATGTATATTTTAATTCAAATATCTATTGAATTTTGATATTGAATCAAATTATTACCTAATAACTTGTGCTGTCCTATGGCATGACTTTCAGAAAGTACTCTAGTTTTTCACCACTTCTCTTCAGGYTTTATTATGATGCTAATCACCTACTCTGTAACAAACATGATTCTTTATTTGACTTTCTCTAGACATAAACTTCCAAAACCTCATTCATTAATATGCCTTATTTTTCCAGTAACCTACAGTTCTAGTGTATCCATCCTGTGAAAGCAGTTACCTGCTTAGGGTGTACAGAGAGATTTCAATATTTGGAAGCTTGCTTTATTTGAAAAACAGTGTGAAAACCATATATCTAAACATTTTTCAAATAAGAAAAGCCTCAGTTCAGGGGGAAGAGCACACTGATGTCATCTCTCATGCTTTACTACTAACAAGACAAGCAGATTTAACTCCTGGGTAAAATACCTTGCAGTGAAAGTTTTAGCTCCACTTTTGTGCCCTCTCCACACTCACCAAACATCAAAAGAGAAAACAGTAGAAAAGATGTTCTGAAGGCAAAAATATATGAAGATGAAAACCGGAACTTCTTCAGTAACATCCTCTGAAGTGTTCATAGGACCAGAGAGAGGAGCAGAGAGACCGTTTGAATGGTTGACAGAGATGATAGTGTAAGAAGTAAATTCAGCAGGAACTAGAGACACAGGAATAAAGGGTGCCAGTACAGGAGAAAAGGATTTCATTTGAACCATAAGGGAACCAAGCTGCTGTCTCTTACAGTCAAGAAGGTCAAGAAATTGAGTTTAAACTGCAGAACAGGAGAAAGCTGGAAAGCACAGAAACACAAATAATTTGGGATTATGTTTCTATAACAGATTAAGAAATTAAATTTTATATCTGTTAGAGGATCTGTTAGATCCAACAGCCTGAGATAGGTGAGGCTGCTGCAGCTCTGTGCCCCCAGGTCCAGCCAACAGAAAAGCTGAAAAACACACATACGCAACACTTATATACATATATGCTCTTTTATTCCTTTATGCCTCTATTTTCCTATGCTTGTTCCTCCTCAAATCAACTAAATCATCTTTTCCCGTCTTTGGTTCCTCCTGTAAACATCCAATAATAAATCCTGTGTGATTTCAAAATGCTCTTCCCCTGCATCCATGTGTCCCACCACTATGCTGCAACCCCACCCTTAGTCTGAAAGGTGATCCACAGAGCTCCTCCTGATGACTCATCCGGATGGGTTTCACACCTGGACACTGGGGCTGAGGTGCTCCCGGGACTGCCCTGTTAGGGGCCTGGACACTGTGTCCTTCCTTTGAGTCCTTAATTTGTGTTCCCACCTGCCATTGTGCCCCTGTGCTCCTCTGGGCTTGTGAAGATGGACCTGTGATAGGCTGATGTCTCCTGTGATGGGCCTGGGAGCAGCTGGGTAGGATACTATTTGGGCTCTCCTTCCTGCCATTGTCTCCCTGTGCTCCTTTGTGGGTGTGCAGATGAGCTTTTATCACATAACCTAACAGTATCTTAATGCAAAGGATAGTTCAGAGGATGGAAATAATCAAATAAGAAATTGAAAACAAACTGTCAATTACACAAGGTCCTAAGGGAACAAGAACACTGGTACACGTTACTGCATGAATTCTAAAAAATAATATAGGAAATGAGACATCTGGGTCTTCATGAAGATATTTATATATTAAACGTACTGGGAAGAGGGCGAAAGGCAGCAAACAAACACTGTAATATTGTAATATAAAAATAAGCCAAAGCAGATTATGCTAGTCAAGGACTGTACCATATCTTAAACAGAGCTTTGAAACAAATTAATACACTAACAATTTAAGCAATTTAACACATAATGAAAATGGGTTCAAGTTCCTAGACAGAAAAAAAAAAAAAAAATCTGGGGTGTCTGTCACTTACCTCCAAATCTGAGGAAAACTTCTGAGCAGAAAATAATTGGTAGCATGAGATTGCTAAGTATGATGCATGACAGGGGACTTCAACCACTCGGACATCTGTTGGAAAAGCAGCACAGCAGACTGCAAGCAGTCCAGGAAACTAGTGGAGTGTGTTGAGGACAACTTCCTAGTACAGGTAATAGAGAGCCTGATGAGAGGAGAGGCACTGCTGGACCTGTTGCTCACTAATGCAGAAGAACTTACTGGAGCGGTCAAGATTGGAGGTAGCTTGGGCTGCAGTGATCAAGCCCTGGTGGAATTCTCAATCTTGAGGGGTACAGGATGGGTAAAAAGTAGAGTCAGGACCCTAAACCTCAGAAAGGCAAACTTTAGGCTATTTAGGGTGCTAGTGTGTGGGATCCCTTGGGAAACTGCCCTCAGAGGCAAAGGAGTGAATGAGAGCTGGGAGATATTTAAAGACATTTTTCTTAGGGCGCAAGAGCTCTCAATCTTGATGTGCAAGAAGTCAGGCAGGGGAGGCAGGAGGCYAGCTTGGCTAAGTCAAGACGTCTTAGCCAAACTAGAACACAAAAACAAAATGCATAGGCAGTGGAGGCAGGGAAATGTATTCTGGGAAGATTATAGAGATATGATCTAAGAGTGCAGGGAGGGGATCAGGAAAGCCAAGGCACAGCTGCAGCTGAGCTTGGCTAGGGACGTGAAAAATAACAAGAAGGGTTTCTTCAGGTACATGGGACAACAAAGGAAGATGACAGAAACTGTACCTGCCCTGATGAGCGAAACAGGACACCTGGCTACAACTGACACGAAGAAAGCTGAGGCACTCAACAACTTTTTAGCCTTGGTCTTCACCAGCAAGTGCTCTAGTCACGCCGACCAATTCACAGAATCAAAAGGCAGGGACTGGGAGGATGAAGTACTGCCAACTGCAGGAGAAGACCAGGTTCAAGACCATCTAAGGAACCTGAATGTGCACAAGTCCATGGGACCTGATGACAGGTATCGAAGGCAGATGAAGTTGCTAAGCCACTATCCATCACATTTGAAAAGTTGTGGCAGACTGGCGAAGTTCCCASTGACTGGAAAAGGGGAAACATAACGTTCATTTCTAAAAAGGGAAAAAAGTAAGACAAGGGGAACTACAGGCTGGTCAGTCTCACCTCTGTGCCTAGCAAGATCATGGAGAAGATACTCCTAGAAATGATGCTAAGGCACATGGAAAACAGAGAGGTGTTTGGTGACAGCCAACATGGCTTCACTAAGGGCAAATCGTGCCTGACAAAATTGGTGGCCTTCTACGATGGGGTTACAGCATTGGTGGATAAGGGAAAAGCAACTGACGTCATCTACCTGGACTTGTGCAAAGCATTTGATACTGTCCCACACAACAACCTTGTCTCCAAAATGGAGAGACATGGATTTGACGGATGGACCACTTGGTGGATAAGGAATTGGCTGGATGGTCACRCTCAAAGAGTTGTGTTCAACAGCTCAATGTCCAGGTGGAGACCAGTGATGAGTGGTGTCCTTCAGGGGTCCATATTGGGATCAGTATTATTTAACATCTTTGTAGGGGACATGGACAGTAGGATTGAGTGCACCCTCAGCAAGTTTGCATATGACACAAAGCTGAGTGGTGTGAGGGAAGGGATGCCATCCAGGGGGACTTTGACAGGCTAGAGAGGTGGGCCCGTGCGAACCTCATGAAGTTCAAGAAGGCCAAGTGCAAGGTCCTGCACCTGAGTTGGGGCAATCCCAGACATGGATACAGGCTGGGCGAAGAGTGGATTGAGAACAGCCCTGACGAGAAGGACTTGGGGGTACTGGTGGATGAAAAACTGAATATGAGCCAGCAATGTGCGCTAGCAGTACAGAAAGCCAATTGCATCCTGGGCTGCATCAAAAGAAGCATGGCCAGCAGGTCAAGGGAGGTGATTCTGCCCCTCATGAGAGCCCACCTGGAGTACTGTGTTCAGCTCTGCGGCTCCCAGCATAAGAAAGACATGGACCTGTTGGAGCGGGTCCAGAGGAGGACCACAAAGATGATAAGAGGGCTGGAGCACCTCCCCTATGACAACAGGCTGAGAGAGTCGGGGTTGTTTAGCCTAGAGAAGAGAAGGCTCCRGGGAGACCTTATAGCAGCCTTCCAGTACTTCAAGTGGGCCTACAGGAAAGATGGGGAGGGACTCTTCATCAGGGAGTGTAGTGATAGGATGAGGGGTAACAGGTTTAAACTGAAAGAAGGTAGATTTAAATTAGATATTAGAAAGAAATTCTTTACTGTGAGGGTGGTGAGGCACTGGAACAGGTTGCCCGGAGAAGTTGTGGATGCCTCATCCGTGGAAGTGTTCGAGGCCAGGTTGTATGAGGTTTTGAGCAACCTGATCTAGTGGAAGGTATCCCTGCCCATGGCAGGGGGGTTGGACCTAGATGACCTTTAAGGTCCCTTCCAACCCAAACCATTCTATGATTCTATGATGATACCTTTCCCTGGGAACTGGCCTTATATGGCCATTGCTGGAAACAGGATGCTAGGCTAGGTATAAAATTTATATCATAAAAAATTAACACATTGTTATATGTTATATTTTTATCCTTCTCTAAATGTGAACTGTCTGTAGACAGTCTTACCAATGCACTATACATAAATGTTGTACTTGGAGACTGTTACAGAATGGGAGCCTCAGAAATCAAGAAGTCTCTGTGTGACATGTCCAAGAAACATGAATTAGACAACCTTTCCACTTTTATTTTTAATTTTTWTTTTTTTCATGCAGTTACCTTTAACTCTTTTTTTCCAATTTTGTTTTGTTTCGTGTTGTTTTAATTTCAGGGATAACACATAGAGAGGCATCACATGAATCCCCCAAAATGTGTCCCTGTCATTCACTAAAACATTACTATGACTCATAAGAATGACTTTGTCAGAGTTATTGCAACTGAAGTATCTTGAATCTGATTCAAAACTTGGAATATTACAAGTTATTATGCATGCTGCAGGATTTTTTTTCCCTTTGAGAAAAAAATCTTTAGAATTTATCAGGTTCAATGAATTGATTGAATTTGAAAAGTGCAAAGCATTTAGCAACAAGTCCTTCCCATACCCGCTTGGTCACAGCACAAAATTTCCCTTTGAACCAATACTATGCTTTGCAGATCAATACGCAGTGCTGCTAAAATGATGTCACATAGTCTACAGAGAGGTCTGGTTGTTTCACACCTCTGATGGAGCTACAGTCACCAATCTGTTCACCCTCCATGGGGTCTACAAGCAGATCCACAGTAGACTCTCAGTCGTCTCATTCCAGACTTTAATCCAGTATTACTCCAGGTCTAAAAATAAGCAATACTGAAGACACTAATGTGAACCTGAACATTACAGACAGTTGGTAGTTCAAGGGGAAAATTTTAATTGATTCACATCSTGTAATTAGAAGCCCTAACAGCCCCAGAGAGCTTTTGGACTCTTTGATCTGCCTTGAAGGAAACTAAGCATCATCCTCTTGGCATCTAAAGGTTTAAAGCAAGTATTTCCAGCATAGTAGATCCACGTTAGTAGTAGACCCACCCATGTAAAGTTATAATTTGAGTGGAAGCATGAAAGAGCTTAAAAATAAAAAAAGAACTTAAGTGAATTAATTATGATGTGACTGGGAAGTCAAGTTAGATTTCTGCATTTTTTCATAAGCTATTTGCCTATAGCAGGAAAGTCTGTTTTCTCTCTTTGTTATTAAACCATAACTCTAAAATTACAATAGTGCATGTCAGCTGCTATACATGCCTAGATTTTAAAGTAATTATATTTTAGTAAAGTTTTTAAATAAATATTCCTTTTCAGTCATAATGCTGGACAACAGTAACCTATTCATCATATTTTTGTGCCAAAAATGCAACATAAAGAGGTACTTCAAAATTTCTTCTAAACATATAATTACAAAATAATAATATAGCTCTCTACATATAAACTCCTCAACTGATAGACTTGCTAGACAGAAAACATTTATTTACACCAGATTCTGAGCTGTTTTTAACGAGTCCTACTAAAACAATTCAATATTAGACCTCCATTAGTTTAACAGACTGTTATGAAAAGCTTAATGTTTAGCCTAAAATTGATGTTTTCCCATTTTATTCTAGTATAGAAAACATTGCACATTTTCCAACAGCACTGAACAATCTGTCTTCACTTGTTTCTCTATAGAAATCTTTTAAATAGTCTTTTTTCTCCACTTAATCTAAATTTCTTCCATCTTACCCATGTCCTTCTTGTAATTTAATGCCAGACTTGCGTGCCCACAGAAGTGATCTAACCAAGGTCRCGCAGAAACCATTATCTTGTTTGATCCAGAGCATTGATGCCTCTGGACATGCACATGTATGCATTGATCAATATCAGTTTCTTCTCCTTGCAATATGTCTCAGCTTCACTTTGGGAATTGCAAAAAAAAAAAAAAAAGGAAAGAGGATGTTTCATTACAAAGGACAGAGACATTAAGTCCTAGACACAAAATTCTAGCAGAAGATGCTAGGTCCTAAAGCCAGCATAGTATTTGGAAAAGAGAGCAAACAGGCAGTAATCATCTTTGTGTTTATAAGAAAACATACCAGTCTACAAGATATTGAATTATTCCCTTGAGTCAATTCAAGTTGAAGATACCTCTTTGAAGGACTTGGTTTATTATAAGCAACAGCAAATATAACAGTAAAATTAACTATCACTCAGATCAAAAAATGTGACATGAAAGAAACATCAATTAGGATACCACATCCACAGTGGGTGCCTTAGGAAGTTTTCATGGGCTATTATGAACCTTGTTGGATTGTGCATGGATATTTCCCTGACTTTCATTAGAATAATAGACAAGTCAAAATTGTTCCAATATTATATGTCTTGCCCAATGCTTCTGAGACCCCCATCTGAGATGTCCACAGATGCAGTACTGTTCAAATACTATTGCCCAGTGYGTATTTGTATAAAATTGAAAACACTTTCATACCCTAAGAATGTAAATTATTTGCAATATTCCAGAAGTTATTAATGTGACTGCTAGCTATTCATAGTTTACAAATGTCTATGGTGCTTATTCTTACATGTCAGGTTTTACAGATCACAGGAATTAGAATGAGATCTATAGATCCTCTTAAGACAACATAGGAGTGTTTCCTGTCTTTATATATTTTCAGAATGAATTCATTTCCAGCAGAYGCCCTTCCAACAGTAATGAGATACCAGATATAATTTTTTAAAAGAAAGATAACAGTATCATATCTCTGTGTGTGTGTGCGTGCATGTTTACTCCTCTGAATTTTGTGCTATGTTTTAATGGAATGAAAGCAATTAAGATGTTTTTAAAGACCAATAGGAAGAAATGTTGCTGTGTTAAGTAAGAAATACAGGCCAAAGAAAAAAGTCACTTTTAAAAATGCAGTTTATAGCATAGTGTGGGTTTTGTTTTTTTGTTTGGTTTTTTTTTTGTTTGTTTTTTGTTTTCTTCTGGAAGCCAGCTTCCTGATACTGCTACAGTTGTAACTAATGAACTTTTTTTAAACAGTAGCATTTCTGGGTGTAGTGCAAATAAGCAAGGTTTTGATTTCATAACTGAGCTTTGAATGTTAGAAAAATGACATATTTTTATAAAATTTATCTCACTGAAAAAGTAATGATTTATTTTGCTTTAAATTCTATGGTACTCCCATTGTTACAGCATTGCCTTTTTGTTTATCATAATGCAGACTACTATGATTTGATTTGTAGAACATTTTTCAAAAAAGGAAGTATTTTGTAAAAAAAACCAAACCCACAAGAGATTGGTAGAAGCACACACATTCAGATGTGTCTCTTTCAGTGATCATTAAACATATTTAGAGAAAAAAACCTACTTAGTTAGTTATTTTGTTTTTCAAAAAGTCCTGGACTTCACCAAACTTTACAATAAACAGGACACCAGATCCAGCACAAGAGTTAGGCACCTAAACGTATTTCAGAGAAAAATAAAATAAAATAAAATAAAATAAAATAAAATAAAATAAAATAAAACAAAAGCAACAAAACCCAACAAAACCCCAACAAAACCAAAACCCCAAACACATTAGGGACAGTGAAGGGATTCTTCGTGTTCCTGAAGCTTTTTATTTATATATTTGAAATACAGAAACCTTGCAGACAGAGACTATAAAAGTAATATTTTAAATGTGTTATTTTTAAATCTTCAGGCAAACATTTTCTGACTTCTAAATAAGAAAAAAAAAGCATTTAAAAATGTAAACATTAATGAAAGTTATAAAAAACTTAAACAAAATTGAGCAATGATTGAAGGAAACATTCATATTCTTTAGGTTTAAGTCTCAGCACCTATCTTTTGCAAAAAGTTCCGAGGGACAAGTATATGAACCAAAATCAGCAAGTTCAGATTGTAGAAGTCTAGAGCTAGACAACAAAAAATGAGGATCTCCAGACTGATTTGTAAACTCTTGCCTCTAGTACTTCATTTAGTATTAAAGGAAGGTGCTTCTACACCACCTGAGAAAACTAGCTTGCAGTCCCACTCCTTAAGATAGATGCTCATAACTCTTCCTTCCAAGTAGGAAACAGGGTGTGCCAATATCCCTAATGTTTGTGGGACTGTAAGGTAAGGATGTGCAGGCTCCTGATGAGCAATTTAAGTACTGTCCTAAGGATGATATTAGTACACATTGCCAGGCTAAAGGGGGAAGGTGGCATGTAGGACCTGATGGCACAAAGAGAAAAAATCTTATGCAGATCTTGAGATGTCCTATCAACGCTAGTACAGGCTACTTTCAGTTAACAGGGATGAAACAATCTCTTGAATAATAGTCTAACTGAAACACTGAACTTGATTCTCTGTGAAAGAGGTTTCTATTTATGTTTTTCTTTACACAAAACATTTTGGTATTTTGCAGGAGAGCAAAGGATCTGTGGGAACAAATAAAGTGAGTAAGGCTATGACCAGCAAGGATAAGAAATGCTGTAGTTGAAAGGAACTTGATTTATACTAATGTTCTGCTCACCTTCATAGAATTGGAACCTGATTAAATATATGTATATATAATATATACTGGCCACCTGTGGTTGGTTGGCCCTGGCCAGCAACTAAGAATCCACCCAGTTTCTCTCTCACCCTCCCCCTCAGTGGGAAGGGTGAGAGAATCGGAAAAGCAAAAGCAAGAACACTTACATTGAGATAAAGGCATTTTAACAGGTGAAGCAAAGCTATGCATGCAAGCAAAGCAAAATAAGGAATTTGTTCACTACTTCTTGCATGAGCAGGCAGATGTCCAGCCATGTCTAGGTTAGGAGGTCCTGAGCATGTCTTCTTATCAGTTACTTGGGAAGACAAATGCCGTAACCACAAATGGTTCCCCTCTCCTCCTCCTTTCCCCAAGATTTTACTGCTGAGCAYGATGTCCTATGGTGTGGAATATCCCTTTGGTCAATCCAGTCAGCTGTCCCCAATTTCTTGTGCACCTCCACCCTATTCACTGCAGGGTACAGAGTGGGAAAAAGAGATAGCCTCTATGCTGTGCAAGGACTGCTCAGTAACAGCCAAAATACTGGTGTGTTATCAATGCTGCTTTAGTCACAAATCCAACATACAGCACCATACAAGCTGCTATGAGGAAAATTAACTTCATCCCAGCCAGATCCAGTACACCACCATATCCCAGGCTCAAACTCACCTGTATGCATCTCTTTTTCAAAACAAGAAATTGTTCTTCAATGCAACACTTTAAAAAAAGAAAAAGTCTCTTTGCCTTTTTAGGAATGACTCATTTTGACAGTTCACTTTTTTTCTTTAACTAAAGCACTTTATCCAAGCCACACAGTCTTCTTAAAGTCCATCTGTGTTAGCTTTATATTGACACATAGGAAAGGGCAATGAATGCCATAGGTATCCAGCAGTCAATACAGATGAGACAGACAGAAATAAGAAAAGTAAATTGGGTGAAGTTGATAGACAGGATCATACTGAAGATCACTTCCAGCACTGAGAAGTGCTCCCACATCTTTTGACTCCTCCCACAACGATTCATAATAATGAAAAAACTAGATCCAGTCATTTTGTTTTAGAAGAAAATGAAAACAAATACAACAGAATTACGCTAGTCCCATGAAATATTAGTGCTTTCTGTTGGATGGTGAGGTGGTAAGAATATGTTTCTGTCCTGGTTTTGGTTGGGTTAGAGTTAATTTTCTTCCTGGTAGTTGGTGTGGTGCTATGTTTTGGATTTGGTGTGAGAATAATGTTGATAACACACTGATGTTTTGGTTGTTGCTGAGTAGTGTTTACACTAGTTGGGGACTTTTCGGCTTCCCATGCTCTGCCAGGTGCACGGGAAGCTGGGAGGGAGCATAACCGGGTCGGCTGGCCTAACTGTCCTAACTGTGAATGGCTATTCCATACCATATGATGTCGTGCTAGGCATGTAAATCTGGGGGAGGAAGAAGGAAGGGGGTGACGTTCAGAGTGATGGCATTTGTCTTCCCAGGTGACCGTCGTGCGTGGTGCAGCCCTGCTTTCCTGGAGGTGCCTGGGCACCTGCCTGCCAATGGGGGGTGGTGGGTGGGTTCCTTGTTTTGCCTTGCTTGCACGCATGGCTTTTACTTTCCCTGTTGAACTGTCTTTGTCTCAGCCCATGGGTTTTCTCACTTTTGCCCTTCCGATTCTCTCCCCTACGCCACTGTGGGTGGGGTGGGCAAGGGGCTGTGTGGTGCTTGGTTGCTGGCTGGGGTTAAACCGCAACAGTTTCATATGTATCTTTCAAATTTATTCATCTGATGGCAGTTTTACCTGTGTAAGGGCTTCACTAGCATGTCTGTAGTGTTGCATATATATAGTAGATATATATGTAGATATACATGAAGTAGAGATATATGAAGTGTTTTAAAAACAACACTATTGACTATCTCTGAAAATTTTGTGTTTCATTTCTTGTAGAATTTTAATATGGTTTAGTTGGAAAAATTTTTTTTTTTTTTTTAAAGAGATGCTTATGTACCTATATATACATATAAAAATAAACTGAAAAGAGGTCATCTAACAGATTTTGTAGTACAAAATTTATGTGTTAAAATACGTCAGAAGATTCAAGTCATAATTTCACTATGCAGGTTAAGAAGTAGGAAAGGTTTTGGTTTTGACCCTTCTCCAGTTATATTTTTTCCTTGCAACAGAATCAGAAAAGGTTTATCCAAAGGATAAGTCATGATTAAGACTTGCATTATGAATTTAAGCAAGTCTGCATTAATCCTAATATTTCCTATAAAGGAATATATTTCAAAAACTAAGCTCCCATCTTTACTTCCATTTAAACTGGACTTCAGCCACAATGCAACAAAAATATCCAAGATTGGCATTCCCTGCTCCTTTGTTCAAGTCAGACAATCAAGCCATCAATTGCTCATAATTCCACATTTTTTGGAGTTGGAATTTATGATGACAGATATCATAAATCAGGTAATTTTCCGACTTTTGAGGAGTAAGGCTTTGGTTTCAATTTACTAATATTAGTCATATATAGCAATGATGAGTGTTAGCACTGGAGAAAAGGAGGAAAAAAAAATCCAGAYAAGCTTTTCCAACCAGATGAGGACTGACTAGATACAGACATTTAAGTATCTATCTTGCCCTGAGCAAACAAGCAGGTAAAGATTTTACACCCTTCACTTCATAACAGTCATGTTATGAGGTGCCCATGTTTCTGACACTAGGCATATGCACCTTGGGGAATGTTTCAGAGGCATTATTTATTTGACTCCTCCTGCAATGATTCATAATAATGAAAAAGCCCTAGGTCCAGTCATTTTGTTTTAGAAGAAAATGAAAACAAACACAACAGAATTACACTAGTCCCATGAAATATTAGTGCTTTCTGTTGGATGGTGAGGTTTTGCAGCTCTTTCAAAGAATAAATTGAGATTTCACTTACTATTATTTCTCTGGCTTACAGCATGAGCACTAAGTTCACTGTAAAACAGGCATTAATAATCATGTTAGTGTAAAATTATCAGTATAAATAAATATCATTTTTACATACTTGTCTGAAAATCATAATAGAAGCACAGGTTAATTAATAAAAATAAAAAACAATAAGGGAAACAATGCAGTCAGATCCACAATTACAGACAATATAGGGAGATGAGAAGAGAGCAGGAGATGCACGGCTGTTTCAAATTGACCTACATTTCCAAGGGTGATTTTATCTGGATTTATTTCCATTTTGTTTCATCATGTGTGACTGAACCTGCTTAAAAGAAGACTTGCTAAGACTAAGAAGTCAGCTTCTGGTTGAGATACATTATGCAATCAGGCTGAACTGACAGGGCACTGATGGACAGCTAATCTGAACCCCCTGCTGTGAAAGAAAATCAGTCAGCAGAGGCCATAGAGGTCAAATTCACCTAGTAGTTAGTTGTGTACCCAGCAACTATAAAAGACATTTAAGAGCTTATGAAGGATACTGTTCTCTTCTGCCTGTGAACTCTCTCCAGGACTCATCTTCTTTTCAGTTCTTTGATCTGTATGACAGCTATCTTGCAGCTTTTTGAGCAGTATAAAAATTGTGATAAATGATTCATAGTGTCATGAAGTGTTGCCACAACTTATTCATAATGCCCTGCTTAGATAATCATGATTTTCCGTTGTAACCTGTGAGCAATTGGAAGCCAACAGGACTTCTTCTATGTAAGACTGAAGAGCAAATTCCTGTCTTGTTCCATAATGTACAGAGAAATGGACAGTTATTTTATTCCCCTCCTCCTCCCCCCCGCCAAAAGCAACAATTCACGATTCCTCCAAACCAGTAGTTTTTAATTTGGTGATTCACATTGACTTATAAAAGCAAGTTCAGCCATGTGGATGTTCTGCCAAACTGTGCAAAATGCCCTCTGCCTATGACTCTCAGAGAAAATCCTCTTAGAAATTTCTGAATTTCTAAAAATATATCCAAACTGAGAGGTCACGTGTCTGAGCATTTCTGAAGCATTTTATTCTCCAAAGCTTATTGGAAAGCAGTCAATAGGGACCTTATTTCAGCAAAAAGAATTTATGAATAGACTGGGCTTTCCCTAATTTCAGCCAAAGATAGTTGAGAACAGGCTATCCATAAAATTATTTAAGAGGTTTTTTATGTCTTTGTTTCACCACCTACTTACTTTCCCTGTCAACACTGTTCAACACATTCCATGCTGTATCTGAGCTTTATTACCCACAGGATGTTTTATATACTTTGGATGTTTGTTCCTTGCTGCTATCCCTGAGAGTAAATTTGTCCATCTCCCATGGTTGTATTCTTCTAGTGATCAGTAATTGACCGTAACTGTATATCACCCTGGACTGTCTGTTATTGTCTCAGTCCAGCACTTTCAAGAAAGTTGCTATCATATTGTGCTTTTAATTTTGGGTGCCTCCATTTCACCATCTAGTACTCTATATCATTTCAGCAAAACTATCAATCAATCTTGAAGTGAATCACACATTTCAGTTACTATTTTGAGTATTTTAGTCTAAAAATGACTGTGACTTGAGACAGAAAAGGTAAAAAAAAAACCCTCAGAGTTCTGACAAAATCATCAAATCAGGCAAAAACTGTCCCAGACTTATTGAAAATGAAAAGGCTGGGGGGAGGGGAAGAAGGAGGCAGTGAGTAAAAAAACAGGTTACATTCTAGTAAGTGTTATTTGGACAAGATCATTCAATGATGTTCATTGAGTTATAGATTTTTTGAAAAGGTATAATTAAGGTCTTTACCACACCTTGAAAAAAACATGCCTATTTTAAAAGACAGAGGTGTGGAGTTTTACGTTACTGAAGTGACAGCAAAAGAGAAATTCTGTCTCTCTTCAGTAATTTTTCTGAATACTGACCTGTTCAAGGCATCTTTTTGTGTGAGCCATCTAACTGTTAGGCCTGAAGAACTTCACAGTCACAGAAGATCTGTTGCTATCTTCTGAAAAAGACATGGTGACAGCCATGCTGAAAGAAAAAAGCTTGATCAATTAGGTCCAGCCTTCCTTTAGACAAAATTATTGTGATATTGAAATATTTCAAAATATTGAAATATTTTAATACTGAAATATTTCAAAATACATTTATTCCTAGAATCAAGAGCAGCTGCTGCTTTGCTTCAGAGTTAGATGAGTCCACAGACATTGTACTTCTCACTGGATTATCTATACATGTAAAATACAAGTTAAATCAAAGCTGTTGGAATCTTTTTTGTTTTGTTTTGTTTTGTCACCCCCTGCCAACTTTACTACACACAGAGGAGATATTCAGACATAGATTATGTGGTTTCCTACAATAAAATGGCATAGTCATAGGGTAAAGGCATACAAGTGTATGTTCAATGATATGAACATGTTGTGTTGGTGTACACATAGCAGCTGCTGCAATGGTAAAAGGACTGTCTTCTTCCAGCCAACTGGCTACTGCTTTCCGAGGCTGTTAGGCTCCATYCACATGGTCCTCTGCCATCAAAGATGCAAATCACATTTTGTAATAAAACCATTGTGGAATAATGGCAGGAGATGACCCAAAAATTCAACTTATATCCATATTTTAAAGAAAGGTACAGCACTGAAGAAGCTTCCAGGGTGTAGTACGGCTGATATGCAAGGAATCCAC
>JAYKAV010003172.1:328341-375218 GCA_035582835.1 Phoebastria nigripes | reverse complement strand
TGCGACCACACCTCACTGAGCTTGCGCTTTGAATTCTTTCTAGTCTATACCTTTAAAACGAAGCGAGAAAGCTTTACACCAATCATAACCAAGGTATGTATGACTGGAGTCACTCAAGCTCCACCTAAAAGGTAAAAAATAATATAAAAATAGCTTGTGAGAGAGAGAATGTTAGGGAAGATACCATCGTTGTGTACTATTCCAACTTCTGGGATCAGTCGACGGGCTGAGCCTCTCTTCCCCCCCATTGGGATGCCTTTGGGTAAGATTCGAACACTTGGTCATACCAAGTGTCTTCCCGGGAAACTTAGAAATCTCTACAGAGTCACTTTATATCTTTTAATGCGTTTGTAGTACTCACACTTTTGGCATTTGCACATGCTTTGTAGGCAGCGAATTTATCACYGGCAATCCAAAGAACCTGTGTATCTGTYRCTTCAATAAACTGCGCTACTCATTAATCTGGCCGTGATAGTTCTCATTGAACGYGACCAAACCTTTTGAGTGCGGCCGTGGTAGTTCATAGAACGCGACCAGACTGAGGAAGTGTATGTCGTTATTTGTGCATCCGTAATCGTGATAGTTCACTGTACTGAACGCGACCGGACTTATAACGACAACTTAGGCTACTTCAGCCTTTAAAGCAACAACCATAAATAACTACTGGTGTGGGTTTGGGATTAAGCACCCTTTTATTTAATTAATTGTAAAAACACATTAGACTTTTTTATATACCAGGTAGCTGCAACCTGCTACAAAGGCTGTTGATGATAAAGTGGGCCATGTATGGAACAGCATAAGGAAGTTTTCAAACATAGCTTGACTCAATAAACAAAATTAATTTATAAACCATACTAAGTCATAGACATTGTATTGACTATTGTTTGTTGAAATTTATGTGTTTATGAAAAAGCCAGAGGACAAGTTAAAAGGGAACAATAAGCAGAAGCAAAGACATTAAAGACACAAAATAAATATGGGAAATATAACTACAAGTTGAGAGAATTTTGGAACTCTGTTTCCTGACTGGAATATGAACCAGGTGCATTGCCATTAGCACTGTCTCCTGCTGAAGTTGCAGAAGAAACAAGACATTCTAAATTCCTCTTTAAATGAAAGGAAATGGATTTAGAAAAAAAAAAAAAAAGCCCTGATTACATTATAAATTTATCTCTTACCTCAAATGACAGACAAATGTCTAATGTTCTGGATCAGCTCAGAGGGGTAGGTCAAAGGGTAGCCACTGAAACTYGATTTGTATCTTAAGTTCAATATGCAAAGGTGTGACATTCCCAGCCTCATGTCTAAATTATTTCCAAACTCCTGCCTCCTTGTTTCAGCCAAAGGACTATGATGAATACTCTTTATAAAACTAAAAAGAAATATTTATAATTAAATATTAAAATTAATAATAATGTTACTTACCTTTGTAGAAGATAAGAATATATTACTGTAAAAAACGTAATAAAGCCCAAAGAATTATTTCATGAAAAGATTTCTTACATTAAGGATAACCATTATTCAAGATGTTCTGCTTATAAAGTCTGTGGAGATCTTATTTAACATTTTCTTTTAGTGAAAGCACAAGCTAATTAACATATCAATATCCTACTGCAGACTGGGATTTTCTGTGATATTTAATACAAATCTCATACTTGAACTTTTCTAATTATTTTAATTAGCTTTGCCTTTTGTCCCACTTCATCTGACAGAGAGTGGAGGATGTTAAAAACAGCCTAACATCTGTACTTTATATTATGAATGTAAATTACAGTGAAAATGCTGATTTACTATTATTACTATTAGCAATAGTAGTTCTGAGACTGAACCAAAAAGGAGGATGAAGAACTGCAGAACTACAGAAAAGTTTTCACTGGAATTTGTATTTGTGCTGGATAAAAGTAGGAACAAACAATGGACTGCAAGATGCAAGTTCTCCAGAATGCCAGACATAATTTAGAAAGGTAAAATGAGCTCTCATACCATTCCACCAAATCACAACCATTAAAGTAATGGACCTGTGGACCAATATCCCAAGCAATGGAAACATGCCAGAAAGCAGTCAACAAAGAAGAAGAAATGAATGGTCTGTGGAAAGGAAGATGGAAAGGCAATGAAAATCAATTGTCTGTAATGAAAATCAGGGAAAGTATAAAACCAAGTGTTCTTATAAGACTTCTCTTTGCACAGATGCTGAAACAGTCTGCTAGTTAGGACAACTAACTGAGGCAATATGAAACTATCAGCATGAGGTCTAAGCTGCCCTTTCTGTAGGGAGAGAAATTTCTGTGTTTCTTAAAGTGAAGAGTCTCTGCAGGCTCCACAGACAGTTCCTGAGACCAAGTTCATCTTTTGACACAAAACATGAAGACTGACATAAGCAGAACTACCAAAATACAGAAGACAAAATGTTAAAACATAATATAGACAGTGTATGAAAAGAGACACTTCCATTTTTCCAACTTCTTTTCAGGTGCTGCACACTTTCAGAGTTGGAGATATCTTTATACATATGTAAGAGTTCATACTGTAAATAGCCTCATATATTCTGAATTCTGCCTTCAGACAATACAGGTCCTGGTTCAGAGGGCAGGAAGAGTAAGCAACCTGATCAAGTTGAAGATGTCCCTGCTCTTTGCAGGGGGGTTGGACTAGATGACCTTTAAAGGTCCCTTCCAATCCAAACTATTCTATGATTCTATGATTCTAAGAAGGTAAACAAATAAGAAAGGAATACGAAAGAAGGACCAGAGGCTGATGAAACTTTGCACATTTTGAGAATGTATCTGTTGATCATCCTGTCTTCTGATACATTCTCAGAGAAAATAAAAGCAAGAAGGAGGAAGGAACTAAATATCCGCCTACTCTTTTTTATTTAAAACTTATAACTGTTTATTAGTGATAATGGTCCTTGTTTAACAATTTTTTGCTTTTAGTGTGACTCTTCTGGCCCTTTGCACATTGAGAGATACAGGATGCGGACATCACCCTCTCTATTATGGAGGGCAACAAATAAGTAGAGACAAAAGGTTATGACAACCCTGTTACTATTATAAACAGTTATTCTCTGTACTCCAGACTTGAACTTTAGTCTGCTCAGCCCTTCCCTGATGCTACTTGTTTTACCGTAGCTCATACATTTTTGCTCATGTATAATTTTCCATAGATGTTAAGAAATCTACACAGTGTAAAAAAAATCAAAAACAGAAGAAAGGAGGGGATTCCAGGTCACCTATTAGTACTTAATATAAATGTTCAGAGGAATTTAAGTATATGGAAATGGCAAATGGGATTTAAAATATTAAGCTATCTATCAGATACAAAGTTTATTCTTGTATGTTTTCAAGAAAATTAGTAAAAACGACATTATGAAAACAACTCAACAACAAACCCATGTATATTTATGAAGGAATGTAAGAATAAACAAACAATCCCAATCACTGAAGTATGTCATATTTTTTCTTGAAAATCACTACCATATATGGCAAGATCGCCCTTCTTTATAATGAGGAGCTTCAGTTCTGAGGGTGGCTATTGTGTAAGTTTTTTATAATTACTAATATTGGTTAATCTGTGTCTAATCAACAGAGCATTTCTAAGATGGTACTTTAACCTAATTCTTTCTAAACTGATAAATATTATATCAAATATATATTTATGTCAAACTGCTAACTGACTGTTCTTGTTATGTCTGAATAAAGGACTGTTCAGTAATGATCTTTATGTGTCTTATGAGGCTCATGTGAGCAAACTGTTGCTAAACAAATTACAGTCTACAATATCTTTGTCTGAAAAAGGAAAGTCCAGTTTCCTGCTCAGTCAGGGTCATGTGCTACATTCATCATTTGAATATCTTCCTCTCCCCCAGAGTGCATAGCTATTCAACCAAAATTCAGTTTGGCTTTGCAAAATAAGAATTCTCTACACTAGTGACAAATGACTGGAACAGGCTGTTCTCTGAAATACATTTTTACAAAGCTAAAATGCCTAATTGAAATATACGTATATATGTGTGTATGTAAGTTGCCGTGTTCTTATTTAGGGAAACAAAAAATGCCAGTAGTTAAAAATAACCTTGGAAAACAAAGAGAAAAAATAGAAAATTAAGATAAATTAGATTTGGCTTTCATTACCTCAATAACATGAGTGACAGACTGAGAACAGCCACAAACAAAAGTCTTTGGTTTGACAAATATTTTAGAACACAATATTGAGTGCTGGGAAATTTTTTGGTCTGTCATTTATCTTTTTTTTTCCCATCTAATGAATGGAGTCAGACACTTATGAGACTTGGCAGGACCTTTTTAATAACAAAAAGCTGTGAAGGTATATAAAGCTGTAAGTAGGTCAAGAGGAGGTCCTCTGCAACTTTTACATATCTTCTGGAATATACCTTATAGTTGATCCTGCCATCTAACCTGCACAGAAAACACATGCAGTTTCATGCAACTGAGAGGAATCCTGGTTGGATATAAGGTTGTGGTGGTGCATTTACCCCCTTCCCCTAGGCCTCTCTATGATCTCAGGAACTCCTGTTAGACCTTAGCCATTGTGTAACAAGTTGGGCAGTTAAGCATCCCTTGGCTGTACCAGGCACTCTTGCATGGCTGAGGTGGGGAGCGGCACTGATCGTACCAGGAACACTGGCTACCTGATCAAAGTAGGGAATGAAAGCAGGAGACAATTCATCATTTGGAGAATCTCCATCCTTTATTGGATGCGGGGGGGAACGTTGCCGCTGAGGATGAGGAAAAGGCTGAGGTATTTAATGCCTTCTTTGCTTCAGTCTTTAATAGTCAGATGAGTTATCCTCAGGGTATTCAGACCCCTGAGCTGGAAGACGGGGACGGCAAGCAGGATAAACCCCCCATAATCCAGGAGGAAGCGGTGAACAACCTGCTACGCCACCTGGACGCTCACAAGTCCATGGGGCCAGATGGGATCCACCCGAGAGTGCTGAGGGAGCTGGCGGAGGAGCTTGCCAAGCCACTCTCCGTCAGCTATCAGCAGTCCTGGTTAACGGGGGAGGTCCCAGACAACTGGAGGCTTGCCAATGTGACGCCCATCTACAAGAAGGGCCGGAAGGAGGACCCGGGGAACTACAGGCCTGTCAGCCTGAGCTTGGTGCCAGGGAGGATTATGGAGCAGTTCATCTTGGGGGCGCTTGCAAGCCATGTGTGGGACAACCAGGGGATCAGGCCCAGCCAGCACGGGTTCGTGAAAGGCAGGTCCTGCTTGACCAACCTGATCTCCTTCTAGGACCAGGTGACCCGCCTAGTGGATGAGGGAAAGGCTGTGGATGTGGTCTACCTGGACTTCAGTAAAGCCTTCGACACTGTCTCCCACAGCATTCTCCTAGAGAAGCTGGCGGTTCATGGCCTAGACAGGTGTACTCTGCGCTGGGTAAAAAACTGGCTGGRTGGCCGGGCCCAGAGAGTTGTGGTGAATGGAGTGAAATCCAGTTGGCGTCTGGTCACGAGCGGTGTCCCCCAGGGCTCCGTTTTGGGGCCGGTCTTKTTCAGTATCTTTATCAACGATCTGGATGAGGGGATTGAGTGCTCCCTCAGTAAGTTTGCAGACGACACCAAGTTGGGTGGGAGTGTTGATCTGCTCGAGGGTAGGAAGGCTCTGCAGAGGGACCTGGACAGGCTGGATCGATGGGCTGAGGCCAACTGCATGAGGTTCAACAAGGCCAAGTGCCGGGTCCTGCACTTTGGCCACAACAACCCCATRCAACGCTACAGGCTGCGGGAAGAGTGGCTGGAAAGCTGCCTGGCAGAAAAGGACCTGGGGGTGCTGGTTGACAGCCAGCTGAACATGAGCCGGCAGTGTGCCCCGGTGGCCAAGAAGGCCAATGGCATCCTGGCCTGTATCAGAAATAGTGTGGCCAGCAGGAGTAGGGAAGTGATCGTGCCCCTGTACTTGGCACTGGTGAGGCCGCACCTCGACTACTGTGTTCCGTTTTGGGCCCCTCACTACAAGTAGGATATTGATGTGCTGGAGATTGTCCAGAGGAGGGCAACGAAGCTGGTGAAGGGTCTGGAGAACAAGTCTTAGGAGGAGCGGCTGAGGGAACTGGGACTGTTTAGTCTAGAGAAGAGGAGGCTGAGGGGAGACTTTATCATGCTCTACAACTACCTGAAAGGAGGTTGTAGTGAGGTGGGTGTTGGTCTCTTCTGCCAAGCAACTAGCGATAGGACGAGAGGAAATGGCCTCAAGTTGCGCCAGGGGAGGTTTAGATTGGACATTAGGAAAAATTTCTTTCCTGAAAGAGTGGTTAAGCATTGGAAGAGACTGCCCAGGGAAGTGGTTGAGTCACCATCCCTGGAAGTATTTAAAAGACATGTATATGAGTTGCGTAGGGACATGGTTTAGTGGGCATGGTGGTGTTGTGTTGATGGTTGGACAAAATGACCTTAGAGGTCTCTTCCAACTGTAATGATTTTATGATTCTATGATTCTATGATTCCTGACAGCCCTGGAACATTCTCTACCTGGATCGTAGCTCAAGTGGAACGATACAACGGTTACCACAAATGACACCATTGTAACCGTAAAACAATACCATATTTACTGAAAACAAACCAATAAAAAACAATAYCATATCTACTGATGACTAAAGCCAATCATCTTGCAAACCTATAAGCAGCGGTCCCCAAGCGAGACCCTTTGAGCTCTCCAGGACCGCAGCGGTCTGTGCCCAGCATCTCCCTYTGAGTGGGACGCCTCTCAGAGTTTGCAAACTCTCAAGTTTGTGATATTCGGGGGACCGCTGGGACCTGCACTGAAACACTCCTTGGCCGAGACACTCCTTGAAGCTCAACCCTTCGCCCGTTGGGAAATGCCAAGACATTTAGTGTGAGTATTTTCACGACATTCGAGGGGAATTTTTAACGGGTACCTTTATCTAGCTTAAGGCCTTTATAACCTAGCTTCAGGTGTGTAAATTTATTTAGCTTTAGGCCTTTATAGATCTATTCAGCTTTGGGCCCTTAGGTGTTTTGTGTGTGTGTGTTTGTGTGTATTGATTTAGACAATCAGTAATAAGCAAAATCTGTAATCAAGTAAACTTGATTGATTAACTCATTTTGTAACTGCTAAATTAGTCAATGATTAAGCGCTGTTAAAATCACAGTTTTACCTTAAAACTGTGAATGAACTTTAGATTGCTGCTAAACACCTATAGTCCCTTAGGCATAAGCTGTTGACCAGGTCTGAGACTAGGGGTAGATCCAGCCGCACCTAGGCTCCTCTCTGAGAAGGAGTTTAGAGAGCAAGGGGGTCTACTCTGAACCTCATGACTCAATGGGAGGATCTCCTTATTCCTTTCTGCCCAAATCTGAGACTAAGATTGGATCCAGCCAGGTCTTCTCTGAACCTCATGACTCAACGGAAGGGTCTCCCATACCCTTTTGTCCTCAGTCCCTGTATAAATCATTCCAGCTCAATTGTACATGATTTTCCCTGTGTCCATGTAATAAATAATAGAGTGGACCTTGCCATCGAATTCTGTTAAGTCGCACTTTTATAAATTTCTATTAAAATCACTTTTTGCTGATAGCTTTGCTGGTGATTCTTTAAGCAGTCTCAAAACTACTCATTTGTGACAAAGGTCCTCCCAGCTGATTTAATTGCAGATTGGTGTTTAAATGAGGTCACATTAAGGTCACATGATGAGGCCACAGTAAGCAGACAAGGCTCTACCATCCGTTCAGTAACCTCAGAAGTCCCAGTGATGTTTCCCTAATGATTTCTTTAAATATAATCCTGTCTTATTATCCATATGCAAAATTGTTCTTGCTAAGCAATGGGAATGCTGAATTTCTGTTTAGTTTAGCAAGGTATTCCTTTGCTATAGTTGTTAAAGAAGAGTTATTGCACTCTAAACTAATCTCTTCATTTTTAATGTGTATTAAATTTTAGGAAAGGGCAAGCTCTGCCATTTTTATTTTATTATTTCGCAAGACATGTTCTGTTTTACTTTATTTCAACAATGTCCATTCCCTGAGAATTTTAATTAAAAAATAAACAAGTTTTGACAATGTTTAGATGAAAATTAAGATTTATTGACCTAAGAGGTAAATATAGTCCAAGATTTATCTCTTGCTGAATAGCTTTTTCAGGGATGTGTTTCTTCAGACTTGATATGAATACTTTGTGTATGCTTATTTCTACATGCCTATAGCTGTTGAATTTGCTTTGGTTTTGCTATCTTAAAAAAGTGCAAAACCAAAGTACAATTCTTTTTTGAATAAACAGAAACCAAAGTCTTTATTTTTTTCCATCTGAATTCATTTTAATAGTCTTTATTAATCCTGATATGAAWTTTTTTTTCCCTTTTGAACCTCACTCATTTCTTACAATGTTAAGAAAGACTTCCATTTTATTTCTATTATATTTGGCTGAAAAAAATAAGTACGTACAACAAGAAAACATTAATTAGCCTACATACCCCTATTATCATATACATTTATATAACTCAGTGTTAGAGTGGCACATCTAATCACAGACTTTTCACCTGTTCAAGAGCATATAACAATCACTGCTAGAGAAGCAAGAACAGAAATTCAACTTTCTACCAACTATACATCCACCAGAGATCTTGTAAGTAACACTTAAAGTAGGAGGTCATGTTGCTTATTTTGCTAATATTGAAGTGATAACAAATAAGTAGAAAATCAGGATTTGATTTTCATTACTGATGCAACAATACTTTTCAAGTATATTTTTGGTACTATATTTTGTGCACGTTCTGTCGGAATATAAAAACGAAGTTCTTATGCATGCTGGAGAACAATGAAGATGGTGATATAAGTGATTTGGGCACAAATTAAAGTTGTGGGTTTTTTTGGTGGGTTTTTTTAATCTATATGACTTCAAAGTCCTGAAGTGTCCAGAGGCTTTTATATTCTCACCCGAGCGGCAAAATGGCATTTCTAGAAACTAGAAAAGTTCTACAAAGGTTAATTTAACCTTAAATTCCAGTGATAAACTTAAGGTTTCTAACTGAGGAATAGGGACAAATACCTAGGATTCTCCCATGCCAGATGAGCGGCAGCTCAATCCTGAAAGTGTCCTGTATTGATGAATCACATTTACATACTCACATTTCATTCTAGACACTAACAGACTGAAGAGGTAATATTTTATTGTTCTGCAGGGTGGAATTAGGGTGAAATGGGTCTTCTGTATTTATCTTTGGCATGTAAAGTTAAGATTTCAAAATTTTTTAAAAAAGGTAACTCAGACAGAGGTAAGTAAGGGTCCAGACAAATGACATGTTTTCACCCCAGTTAAAGAATAGTTTTGCCTCTATAAAATATTAGTTTGTATTTTCTGTAATGATTTCTTGGCTACAAAAGTATTTTGGGATGAGGAGGACTGTGAGAGATTAATTGCTACTGAGAATAAAAATACAGGAGAACAATTATGTTAGTTACCACTATTATTATTTTATTTCAACATCTTCTTTGATGCCTGCTTTCCAAACCATTAATGTGGGTCGATCCTACTGTGGAGAACTGAGAGATTACAGATAGGAGAATAATAAGCTCAGAGAATAATAAGCAATAGAAAAGGCCAATAAAAATGAATGTTCTTTTCAATTTCAGTACAAAATCTTCTGTATAAATCTTCTGTAAATGAGAGGTTAGTTTAATAGAAACTTACAAGCACTTATTAGACTGAAAAACCAAGGGGCTGAAGCTGTCTGCACTTATGTAAAAGGGAAAAAAAGAGAGAAGATGAAGATAACTTTATTCAATGTATTTTAATGCTGTTTTCTCATAATGACAACTAATGTATAGTGTTTCCCCTGGATATATTTTTCATATTTTTCATTTTTATTATTTTTATCAATACTGAGAAAAAGGAAAACACATAACTATGTACAGATCTCATTGTAAGGATGGCAAGCTTCAACAGAATAAGAAACACAACATAACTGAAGTAACAAAGCTGCTTCTTCACAGAAATTCTGGAGCTACTTTAAGCCTTAATGCTTTTTGGAGGCAGAGCAAAATCTCCCAAGCAGACCTGGAGTTACCACTCTTCCAATCTCAATCTGTTTCTAGCAGCTAAAAAGATGGAACCTCTGATAAGAAGAATAAGACAATGCAGCTGAAAAATGTTTCTTTTCATATTTTATAATTTGGTTCTGGTTGTTTTGTATAATTTACCTGATGTTTTGTTTTAAGGGTCCTGACACTGACATAGCTGAAGGCAGCCTTGCCAATACACACAGTGTGCAGTTACAGCAGCTTCCAGAGCAGCGTGTGTTAACCGGCATCTCAGGTACGGACACCTCAGTGCAAAAGTGATAGGAGAAAATGCGGACTAATTGAACTTTGGTCTCCTTGATGGTTGGCTGGTCAGGCTAATCAAAGCTTGCCACACTTGAGAAAAGCCCAGGAAACTGCTCAGGCCCCACACTTCTCTGCTAAGCATCCAACCATGGAAGGAAAATATCTCTGATATAAACTAAAGGGAAAGGACAGTAAATCACAAACTCCTTCCCTCATTCCTCCTGACAATCCCCCTATCACTTTCCTAACAATATTCAAATCATGAGTCCACTTTTTTCTCCAAGCGTGACTCATTTTAGCTACCAAAGAGAGCTTTAAAAACATGCTGAGGAATGTTATGCAAATTCCTTGAGTTCACCCTTGACTGGATTTGCCCCAATTTATATCCCAGAAGAGTTTGTTTAAAATAGCCATGAATAAAACTTCATCTGCTTTTCTGTATCTGCTGACCAGTTCTATGCTAATGTCATGCATATAAGATAGTGTGACAAAAAGGACCATAAGAGCCTTCTGAGAAACTAAGGATTGTAGAAGTTTCTGCTTAGGTCCTTCAGGCTGTCAGCTAAGTGCCACCATCTTCAGTGTGAGCTGCTGGAGACTTGAGGAGTGGGACAAACAGACAAGTAGAGAAAAAGGCATAGTTCTGACAGAAAGCTGCACAAAATGAAAGTAGAGCATGTTGGCAAAAAATTTCTTTTAGTTTTAGCAAATCAGAACATTATGACGAAAGTAATACAAGAAAATACTGGACAGCAATACACAATACTGCACATTTTCTACCCAGGTCCAAAGAATTTTTATCCATCTCTCTCACTTCTTCCTCTTCCTGTTATCCAAAGCTTCTTTGAAGGTCTGTAATAAATCAAAATTGATTTCAGCTTCCAAAACTAGAAGTTCATTTAGGAGACACAATACATTCAAAGTTAATAGATATGCAAATATGCAACACCGCATCAAATTAATAAAGTTCAGAGCAATACCTTACAACTCCAATCCTGAGCAAAAGAAGCATGGTGATGAATGCAATATCCTTCTACCCACAAGCAAATAAGTATCTTAATCCTGATATTTTTTATGAACATCTTATCTCTCCATTTTTCATAAAAGGGGAGATGAAAGATAAGAAGCAAAAGCTAAAGAACTTTTGTGATAGAAATATGAAGTCCTATTGGCCAATTCAGCAGAAAAAAGACTACGCCATTCAAGTCAATACAGGAAGATCTTTGAGTGGAGAATCAGACTCTTGGTCCCCTTGTACCCAAAGCAAAACAAAATGCCAATGTCTCTTCCACATCAAAGTAAAATATACTGTGGTTACGAACACATGTTTTCTCCCATGATGTCTGTCTTTCACTTCAGCATGTTCTCTGGAACATTATTGTTTAACAAAAGCAGATGGTAAATTACTAGACCCACAAGCCGTATATATTCTGGTAAATTAAACATGCCTGGACCATCCTCTAGCATTGAAATGGATGGCACAAAATTGCCCATATTCATTCTGTGTAACTCTTTTACCCTCCAACATGTTGGCCACACTCAAACTGCCTACCAGAAATGTTTTCTTCCCTGTGCTAACTCTCAAACATTAGCATGGTCCAAACCTGCGCCATGGACCAGTCTGACCACTCTAACCATTTTAATAATATAGATGACTGAAATCCTTAAAGAACTCATATTTAAGAGGTGTTAATGAAATTGGAATATGTAGATATTTTGATACATACTCTACACCTTTAGCTTGACATCGTATTTTGAAAAAGGATACTTTAAAGAGCAGACTTTTTGTTAAGCAACTTATTAAGGGAAAGTCAAATAATGTTTTTTTTAATGCTGAGTTTATACAATGATGTCTGAATATGGACTCTAAAAAATCAAGTCCACACTATAGGTCACTAGGGTAAATAATGAATTGGTCCAGATATGAAACATAATAAAGTTATTTACCGAGCAATAAACCTATTCAAAGGACTACAAAGCTAGAGCACAAATTATTGTCCTAATCTAAGGACCTGTGCATTCTACCTCTAAGGTACCAAGAGTGTTGGTTCTAGCTCCTGTTATCCACATAAATACATTAAGCTAATGGGCATAAGTTGAAACAAGAGAGGTTCAGACTGTATATAAGGAGAAACTACTTCACCATGACGACAATCAAGCATTGAACAGGTTGCCCAGAGTCATTGTGCAGTCTCCATCCTTGGAGGCAATTAAGACTCAAATGACCAACCTTAGCAACCTGGTCTGACCTCATGCCTGATTCTGCCCTGAGCAGGGGGGTTGACTAGAGACCTCCTGAGGTCCCTTCCAACCTGAATCATGATATGACACTATGATTTTAATAGTGGATAAGACTATTTAAGTTTTAGAAAATAACACTGAAGCATTATAGATTTTATTTATTTATGTTAAGCGATTTCACTTACTCACACTCTCACACCTGCATACTCATAAACACCAAGAAACATGTGCCTAAGTAGTTTGTTCAGTATTCAGAGTCCAAGGTACATATAGCCAAGTGGTCTGTCTGGCCTTCAGGTACTGTGACACACGTATTCAGGTGGTCTGCACAGATATCCTTGCAATGAAATGAAGGACGGATGATGGCAGTGATCAAGTTCTCATCGCATCTCCTTGGTTCTTCTTAATTTGATGATAATGTGCTGGTTTTGGATATATCTTTTTTCTAATCTACAGTACCTGACAGTGTTTAGTCTTTCCATCCTGCCTCATCAACTGCTGTCCTCTGTTTCCCAGCTTGTGTGTCCTGAGAAGCTGCACACAGATGTGTTGTAATCTTGTTGAGCTGTTAGTCTCTTTGGCATTGATATATGCCTTTATTATAGGCTTCTGTAATTCCTTCTGGTGCTCCTACATCCAGATATTCACATGCATTCTCCATTCATTCTCCATTCATAGAATTTTAAAAAGTAATTCAAGATAATCTTATATAAACAGTATTTCTTACTTTTGAGATTCATCAGGTATATCACTGTTTGACCAGATCTAGCAATGATAATTGCCAAACTGGAAAAGAGTGGAAGGATAGATCAAGAGCAGTTTGTAAAAAAAAAAGGTTTAATAAAGTGTTCAGAAAAGAAAGACTAGTAGAACTCAGAAAATGAAAGTGAGTTTGAAAGGACCAGATGGAAGAATGATACTTCCATAACCCAAGACATTTTCACAGCAATGTAAATTCACTTAATCATGGTATGACAAAATGCATTACAGTGATGGATAGAGCTGGGAATGTTCCTAATTTGGAACTAGAATTTGAAGAAAAAACAAGTTTTGGTTTGTTCCGTATTCTTCTACTATATAATTCTCAGTAAAAATAATGAAAAAGGGGAGTGTACACAAAAATGAAGAGTTTTCTGAAAGCAAAAATAAACTGTGATTAATGAGAATGAAATTTGCTCGAAGAGCAGAAAGCCTGGTCAAATTATGCACTGAATAGAAGGATGCTAAAATAATTATAACAAATATACAAATATACAAAATATACAAGCTTATTACTGAGATTAAAAAAAATATTCTTCAAGCAATTGTAACAGATTTCCTCCAAATTTATTGCAAAAGATAGCGAAAGTTTATCATATCTTTCACTAATGAACTCACCTGAGGTCAGTGAAAGACTCTAGCTATTTGGATTAGGTCAATTCTGATGGAATGTTCTTTAGATTTAATAGCTAATAAAAGTGTGAAGGAGTGTCAATTCAGTAATGTATTTAATGTAAAAAAATACATAAAATGACAGTATAAATTCTTCTTTTAAAATAGAATGACTCCACAACTTAAAGACTTAGTTATGTTTCTTTTTAAAATTCTGCTAAATTAAGAGTTCCATTTAAGCAATAAAGTAAAATGAAAATATGAAATAGGAAAAAAAAAAAGTTTGCCATTAGATCTACTAAGTAAAGACAGATCTACAGACAAACTTCATCCAAAGTTCAGCCAAATTCAGGGAGACTTTTCTTTGGCCTACATTTAGGAAACTTGCAGATGATCTACAATGATCTTTGAAATTTCAAAATTTTGCTCTCTTGGCTTTCTGTTTCCCTGTGTGGTCAGTTTCTGAATTACGAGGAATTAAATCTTACATCCCTGTATAGGTAAATAGTTCAAATAACAATGGAGCAATATATATATATATTTTTTTTAATCCTATGTATACTATGCAGGTTCTATGGGACCTTCACACCATATCGATAAAGTGACCAGTAACAAGAAGGGAACTAGGATTTTATTCTTTTTATCTATACTTGACTACTAGAGCCTGGGGAAAAATCAGTCATTTGTTACTATGAAAAAACAGCTGCAAAATATTCTACTTCGGAGAAAAGACTGAAGTATTTTTCTTCCTTTGGACTACAACTTGGTCGCCCCCTGCTTACATGAAAATTTATCCTATAATATCATATAGTAACTGATTTTATTTTTAAACAATCCTCAGCCAATGAAAAATTCGAATAGTTGACACCCTCTGTGACAGACATTGTTTTTAAATTACTATAAACTCTGTAATCAATTTCTAAGCTTTATCTTTCTATCTCTTAGAAAACATGAATTCTACTGGTATGTCTGTTCATGTAGGACAGCGTTTGTGACTAATAGGTTTGTTAGAAAAGACAAAATGGATTCTTTCACTTGTTTAAGATGCACAACTTCCACAGTCAAAGAGGAGCCGTAATTTCTTGYCTGTAGAGAAGAAAAATTTCAGTTCAAATGTAGTTAGATCAGATCCCTCTTCAAAGTACACTTCGTCATCATAGTTGAAAAATGAGCCAACTATTGAACTTATTTTTCATTCATTATTGAGAATGTTGTAGGATTTGGGGAGGGGGTACTTTGTGGGAGTAGTAGCAAAATTACTGTTGTTCTAGGTTTTTTTTTTTTTCTTTTGYTTATATGAGATAAGCTTATCTCACAGTCTGTCCTAAATCATTTAAATATATTTAGCACATATTTACACATTCAACCTTACACACTGAATTCAGTGGGATTTAACCATTGTAGTAATTTGTTAAATTCAGTTTTTTGCTGTTCTTTGGTGTTTGGTGTTTTTTTTTTTTTGTTTTTTTTTTTTTTTTTTTTTTTACAATACTTATAAGAAATAAAGCCTATTAAAGTAAGGAGTTGATAACTCTGGGTAGAATTATTAACACCTACATAACTGTCATACCAAGGAAAAAAAATCTTTTCTTCTCTTTGCTGTCAAAAGGATACCCTTTTACTACCCATTTCTTTTGTATACAAACATCATGCAGCACAATGGTGAAGTTCAGATTTCAAAATTAGTTGTTTATTTTGCACTTCAGTATATTATTTCCTGTGAAGCACTGTTTTAAGATATGAAAAATATAACACAGTACTGTTATAGTGAAATCCAAGGGTCAAAACTTTTGATGGAGGAATTCCATTTTACATTAAGTTACATAAGCAGGGCATTAGTTCTCAGGAAACTTGGTAATATGGAGTAATGGTATGTAGAGCTAGTATGTTTAACTTAGTGGTAGAGATATGGGCTATGTTTTCACACTGTCTGCTTGCCTTCCTCCCTGTTTCTCTCTAGGGCCCTGGTCCGTTAATCATCCCTGAGTGTATGTGCTCATTTGCCCTTGGATTCCCCCTGGAGTGACCCAGCTATTTCCTTCCAAAACAAAACCATATCAGATTTGACAGAGTAGCTGCTCCACAGTCTGTCCCAAACACACAGTATGAATGTGTCATGCATGACTTCTTCCACCTGTCATAGACTTCTACCACTATCTGAATGGGACTTGCACCTTCAGATATGTCAACGTGCCCTCTTGCTGTGCCCCAAGGCAAGGCATGCTGCTAGTGCCCTCTGATCAAAGGCATCACTCTTTCATTATGTTAGGTGCTTTGAACTGTAAAAAAACACATGAAGAGCATGTCTCAGAAAAACTCAATTCAAATGCCACTGGCTCTGTATTAGCACCAGTCCACTCCTGACAGGGCCAGAAGGGAAATATAAACCAACATCTGCAGCCGGCTACACAGACAGCTCCTTCTCCCAGAATGCTTTCCCTGTGTTGGAAGATAGCCACAGGCATCCAATCATACAGTTATGCTTAGAATCTTCCTAACACAAACTTTAGGAACTGTCCCTTCCTCCAAAACAGGAGTTGTGACTTTATTGTTTCTAAAAACAAAGAGAGAAAAGGGGCTTACCTTTAACATCTTAACTTAGTTGTAAAGGACTTTGCTTTGCATTAAATTCTCTCTTCTGTCTGAGGAGATTTCAGTAAAACTCTTCCACCTTCCAGGAGAGCACCCTACCAGTCAAGATATATATATTAGACTAAGTGATGTCATCCTTTACTGCCCATGTTGACTCTAGGCTGCAGCCCAGACAAAAGCATCTATTCTGAAAAATACTAATTTTATGTAATATCTCATAGCTGATACGTCATTATGACATACATTTTAAAAGGGAAGGTGGTCATAAAGACTTACTTCAGATTTGGATTCTGATCAAAATCAGTGTCATGCATACACAGTTGGAACTAAAATATAACAATCTTTTTGTCTACTAATTTCAAAATCTGATTCTATCTGTTCATTTTCTCTGTCAAAGATTTCCAAGAAAATTATGTGGAGGATTCTAGCAGTAAGTAGAACAATTTCTTAAAAAATTAAATATTTTTAATAGTTTAACATTTCTTTTCTATGTAGGAGAGATGTAAGCACAATGTGGATATGAGAGAGGAAAAAGAGGAAAAATGTCTGCTGAATTGTGAGAGCTTTTTTTCACAAGCCTTATTAGTACATGAGGCAGAAAAGGGGGGCTCTCTCTTCCAAGCCTCCTGGTAACTCTACACCTTAAAAAGATAGATGTGAAAAGTCCTGAGAGTTTTTTTCACTAGAGATGCTGCTGCTGCAAGCTCTTCCATATCACTTCTATAGTATGACTGCTCTTTATACGTAGCTGCAGACGATTAAAATATCTGATACCCAGCAGGTTGTTCTGAGATGTGCGTGTAAGAGAACATTCACATACAAAGGTTAAACTACTCACTCTGTCACTGATGCTGCTGCAGTTACAAATTTTCATGCCTTGTCTGAAGATGAACATCACAGCAAGGTTATAATTGGATACAGTCTATCTTTTCCAAAAGACAAACATATACAAGCAGCACTGTAACCACTGCATTTTATATCAGCTCTTTCATGCTGAACAAGCACCTTTAAAAGCACCTGCAGGCTCACTGCTGGTTTTCCTCCCTGTGACAGTACACAGCACAAAAGACTTTAATTTAGGCAGGACTCTGAGTCATTGTACACCTAGCACAAACTGCATTTAATTCCATAATATCTGGTAATAAAACAGATGAATCATGTACAAAGACTTCCTCAACTGTATTGCCTCATTCGACGAGTGCTTTTACAATAGTGTTAGGTTTCTCCATGGTTTCTTAACTTAATTTAAAGAACCTACCACTACAGGATTTTCATGGTTCTAGTTCTGTGAAGATACTTTTTTTAACCACCTGAAGGAAGTATGACTAAACTGCTGAGAGTAGTTTTCTCCCTATGCCAGAAAAATCTTATTTAAAAAGAAAAAAAAACCTCACAAATTTGAACTTTTGAAAAAAAAAAATTCTAAATGTTCCAGATGAACAAAATGTTGTCCAGAAGGAATAAAGTCCAAAACACATTGCAGCTTGCATGCTTATAGCAACTGATGCCTAACAGTGTCTAACAATTCTAACAAATATGTCTAACAAATATGTCTAACAAATATGAAGTCAGGCAAAAATGCCAGGAGGTCTGTGTGGATGAAGAAGGAGCTCCTCACCAAACTCAAACAGGAAAAGGAAGCATACAGGGATAGAAAGCAAGCAGGGAGTGGTAACCTGGTAGGAATGCAGAAACATTGTCTGAGCATCCAGGGATGAAGTTAGGAAAGCTAAAGCCCAAATGGAACTGAATCTGGCCAGGGATGTCAAAGAAAACAAGACTTCTATAAGTACATAGGTGACAAAAGGAAGACTAGGGAAAATGCGGGCCCATTGCTCAACAAGACAGGAGACCTGGAAAAGGCTGAGGTACTGAATACCTTCTTTGCCTCAGTCTTTACTAGCAAGACTGGCCTCCAGGAAACCCAGGTCCCCGAGACCAGAGGGAAAGGCTGGAGCAAGGAAGAGGTACCCTTGGTGGAAGAGGATCAGGACAGGGAATACTTAAGCAAAACAGATATACATAAGTGCAGGGGCCCTGATGGGATGCACCCACGAGTCTTGAGGGAGCTGGCAGATGTCATTGTGAGGCCACTCTCGGTAATCTTTGCTTGATCACAGTGACTGGGAGAAGTGCTAGAAAACTGAAGGGAAGCAAATGTCACTCCTATCTTCAAGAAGGGTGAGGAGGACTCAGGGAACTACAGGCCAGTCAGTCTCACCTCAATCCCTGGGAAGGTGATGGAGCAGCTAATCATGGAAAGCATTTCCAGGCCCATTAAGGATGAGAAAATAATCAGGAGTAGTTAGCATGGCTTCACCAAGCAGAAACCTGCTTGACCAACTTGATAAACTTCTATGATGAAGTGACTGGCCTGGTAGATGAGGGGAGAGCAGTAGATGTTGTATACTTGGACTTCAGTAAGTCCTTTGACACTGTACCCCATAAGATCCTCACAGAGAAGCTGTTGATGTACAGGCTGGATGAGGTGAATTGAAAACTGGCGGAATAGCCGAGCCCAGAGCATGGTGATCAGCAGTGCGAAGTTTAATTGGAGGCCAGTAGCTAGTGATGTATCCCAAGGATCAATACTGGGTCCAGATCTATTTACCATCTTTATTAATGGTCTGGATGATGGAGCAGAATGTAGCCTCAGCAAGTTTGCAGACAACACCGAACTGGAAGGAGTGGCTCATATGCCAGAGGGTTCTGCTGCCATCCAGAAGGACTTTGACAGACTGGAGAAATGGGCTGACAGGAACCTCATGAAGTTCAACAAGGGGAAGTGCAAAGTCCTGCACCTGGGGAGTAACAACGTCATGCACCAACTTATGCTGGGGGTCACCCAGCTGGAAAGCAGCTTGGCAGAAAAAGACCTAGGGATCCTGGTGGACACTAGGTTGAACATGAACCAGCAATGCGCCCTTGCTGCAAAGAAGGGTAATGGTATCCTGAGCTGCATTAGGAGGAGTGTTGCCAGCAGGTCAGTGATCCTTCCCCTCTATTCAGCACTGGTGAGGCCACACCTGGAGTAATGTGTCCAGTTCTGGGCTCCTCAGTACGAAAGAGATGTGAAAATACTGGAGAGAGTCCAACAAAGAGCTACAAAAATGATTAAGGGACTGGAGAAGCTCTCAGGAGCCAGGAAAGGCTGAAAGAGATGGGACTGTTCACCCTCAAGAAGAGAAGGCTCAGGGGTGATCTTATCACTATGTACAAATACCTAAAGGGAGGGTGCAAAGAAGACAGCAAGACTCTTTTCAGTGATGCCCAGTGACAGGACCACTGGCAGAGGCACTGGGCACAAACTGAAACACAGGAGGCGCTGTCTGAACATCAGGAAACACTTTTTTACTGTGAGGGTGACTGAGCACTGACACAGGTTGCCCAGGGAGGTTGTGGAGTCTCCCCCTTGGAGATATTCAAAAGGTGTCTGGACATGGTCCTAGGCAACTTGCTGTAAGTGGCCCCACTTGAGCAGGGGGGTTGGACCAGATGACCTATGGAGTCAAACATCCTGTGATTCTGTGATGCTTTACAGCGTCTAACAATTCAGACCTGTGGATCGTCACGTATCTTCAACTGCTGTATGGACTCACTGTTATTCATAGAACAGGTTTCAAATGYGTAAGTGAACAACCCCCACCCTCAAATTTACATTTTAAAGGAAGGAAAACTGGATATAAATCTTTACTGATAGTTTTATTCATAAATCATGATATTGATTACCATGTCATAATGCGTAAAAATTGAACAGATCAGGTTGTTCCAGGGAGGCCTTCTACATTTAATATACACTCTGAATTGGCCAGAGAGAATAGTATGGAAGAAAGCAATGATTCACTAATGCATAGATCAAATGGTCCAAAGAGGTCCAAGGCTTGATTTCTTATAGGTATTCTCAAAAGAAAAAAAAAAAAAAAAAAAATCTCAATTTAACAAAGTACTACAATGATTAAATCCCACTGAATTCCATGTGTAAGGTTGAATATGTAAATATGTGTTAAATATATTTAGATGATTTGGGACAAACTGTGAGGCAATCTTATCTCATATAAGATATGTGAGAGTTGCGGTGAGACATTGCTCATATATTCAAGCGGGTCTATCATACATAATATGTGGGGAAAAAAAAACACCCAGAATTTGCTGAGGTACTCAGGCTTTGTAAAAACATTAGTTAATTTCTTCCTACCTATGAGCATTCCTACCATGCAGCTGAACAACCTACCATATCTTCTCAAAGTGCTTTTCTTTTTAATAAGGATAATACATAACGTAAGAATGGAATTTGCACTTAGAGCAAATCTTGCATTAGCATCTTCTATTGATCCATTAGACCGCAGTAATAGCTGCAGGAAATATTATCATAGTGTGAAAAAGGTTATTGACATTTTAAATGCTGAGTTATCTATTTATTAGTATCATTCATCTTAAATCATAAGCATGACTATTTCTAGATGTTTGTGAAAGACAAACATTCCAATGCAAATTACTTTCCACCTAAGAGCTAAATACTACATGGAATTACAACCCCTTCATGTTATATTTGTATTGGATGTAAAGTGTAAAAAGTCATCCTAACTGTATAGAACTAGAATCTTATATAAATATGACGTATTTAAAGTTCATAAGCAGATGAATGAAAATCACAGCAATTCTAATTAGGACACCATGGAATTAATTTTACCAAAAGCACAAGATAAGGGCCAAGACACAGCCATTTATTCTAAATTGCTTTCCCCTTTTTCCCTTTTGCACACAGGAAGTTTTTATCAGCTGTGAGAGAGGAGACAAAAGAAAGGATATATTCCCCATGTTACTTTGGGTTTCCCAGAAACTCTGTTTTTCCTAGCGTAATTAATAATTAGTCTTTGAAGCTATAATATTGTCTTTTTACTGTATGCAGAGGTTCTAAACACTTAGAAATAATTTTGCCTAGCTCTACAATGAACATTTAATATCTTCTGTCAAGATTTTCACTTAGTGATTCAGTCATTTTGACTTTTGTCTTAGACTGTAGGATTTATTTTGGAATTAATACCTTTACAGGTCAAATTTCTCTTGCCTCATAATCTGAGGTTTGGGCATATTTAGTTTCACTTCAGAATAATGATTTATTTCCTCACTGGTCTTATTTTTTCCTTCATGATTTTCTGTATGTGTGTTTACTTTTCTACCTTTAGGAAAATCACTGTAACAACTCTATAAAGCATTATCCAAAGTCTCTGTTATTCCTTTATTTAAAGAGAATGATTCTAACAGCTACTGCACTACCTGTGTTAGTGCTCTTCGTTATACAGCTGATGGGACACCTTTAAGGCCTGGCTTATTTTCAGTTTTCTGCATGCATTTGTTGGCAGGAAAATTATTAAGCATGAATCTCAGGGGATATTGGTATTTGATTAGAAACTGCCAAAGGATAGCTGGATTGTTCCCTGACCTTCCTGTCATTCAAGCTGTTAAACATCTACAGATGTCTCATCAAAATAGATAGAAAACCTGTCTGCTACATTAATGATTAGCCACTATAGAAGACAGATTGCATAGGCAGATAATGAGTTGTTCAGGTTGCTTGTCATCATTCGAAGCCAGTTGATAGCAATTGAACCACATAAATACATGTCAGATGGAAACTGACTGGCTATGCAAGCAGAACATTTTTGAACCACAGCTGGCCTTAACATAAAAACATCAATATTGCATCTTAAAAAAAGAGAAAAGAAAGGTAAAATTTACCTCTTTATAAATGTGACAAGCAACCCAATGGTGTCAGTAAAAGTGTGGACCTTATTCTCTGTTTTGTTTTTCACAGCAATATAAGGGGAATGCTAGAAAATGGATTCTTAGGAGGTCAAAAGTATAAGAATTCCCTTTCTTGATCAGACTTTCTTTTCTTGACACTGAGTGCTGGATGGGTGAAATCTTGCTATATTCCTCTTTTTTTAGTAACCTTCTCAGGTTACTTCTTTTTCCTGCTGGGGGTTTCTCTTGGTGCTCGTGTCACAACATCTTGGAAATCTTGAGATTATCAGGAAAAAATCTGAAAAAATACATTAGTGTTGCTACCACAATTTTAAAGTTAAAATATAAATTCTTTTGAATGTTTACAATATGTAACTARCCAATAAAATAATTATCTAATAATGATATATTTTTAATATTAAGTGTGATTTCTGTGCATTATTTTTACCTTAAAAGTATCCATGTACAAAGAGTGAAATGACCAACCCATGATCTTTACAGGTCAGGTACTAAAAAGGGCAAAATCTTTTGCTTCCACTAGACCACAGAAAGTTCACTGTGTACATTCTATTGGGTAAGATTTTTTTTTTTTTTTAAGAAAGTTATTCAGAACATTTGGATGCTTACCTTCTTCAGTGACATCTTAAACATAAAACTGCAAACCTTGTAACTTCTTTTCAGCTGCCACTTAACCTGGAGGTGTCTAAACCAGCCAGGAACTTTTATTGATATTTTCCTAAGTCCTGAAGTGGTCTGGTTTCCTTCCCAGATTGTTGACATTTTCTCAAATTATCAGAAAGGGAGAGTGTTTTATTTTTTAGACTCATGGAATATATTTATAGACCAAAAAATGAAATTGTAACTGCCATTTTATCTTAAAACATCTGCATAAGTGATCCACTCCCTTTTTAAAAATGTCAGTGATTAAAAATCCCTCCAAACCTGAAATTGTGGTTAAGGCATTAACTTTTCCCACTCTTCCAAGGCCAATTAATCTCAAATAATTTATAGCACATCTTAGCAGGTGTAGCTGAGTATTGCTCCCACATTCTGGCCAACACATCCTATGGGCAGGTGCTCAGGGCACTCTGTATTACAACAAAAAATGTGGAGTTGAGTTCTTGCAGGTAAAAGAGAAATTCAGTAGGTGTCTTCTATTTCTTGAACAAATATTCCTAGTCCTTAATTATCCTGGAAAACAAACAAACAAACAAAAAAAGATTGCCATCGTTACTGTGAAATTAAAGCATCTCCAATTTGCCATTGTGAAAAATAGGGTAGAAGCTTTGACTGCCAGAACTGCTGTTTCTGACTGCAGATCCCATGTAAATAGTCTTTCTTGCAATTTCCCATTCACAAGGAAAAAAGCAATTTCAGTCAAATCTTTTTCATAATCATTTTTTATTTGCTGTATGTCAGCACCTGACCGTTCAACACAATGCCTCTTTTGGGTGCTATTCCAAGATTCTTATTTCTTGTCACACACCAGAATTTAAACTGGGGTGTCTCGTTTTGGGCTTCAAGGGTCTGTCACCAAGGGCCAATCACTGCAACATCTGAATGAACAGTAAGAGAAAAGGTGAGGATATGCAGGATCTGCCTGGATAGCAAGCAGTATCCCTAATAACTAAAATTCTAAGAACTTCCAAGATGGCCTTGAAATTAAAGCCCTTTCTCTTTTGGGCTTCAGGGCAGGTGTAAAATAGTGTGTTGGTTTGGATCAGAGGTTGCAAAAGAATTGGGCCTCTGATGAGTGCTCTGACTTCGCATGAAAGGGATGGATCTGGTAATAAGACTGAATTCTAGTTTTTAAGGATAGAAGAACTGAAGAGTATAGCACTGAAGTTGCAGATGAATGGTTAGAAAAAAGAATGGATGGCTTTGTGATAGAAGGGTGAGGGAACATGACCTGAGTCATGGATTTTTACTGTTGCCATCACACGTGGCTGCAACTGTCTTTAACAGTGGTACCTGTGACCTCAATTTCTTCTGCCATTGGTGGTGGTGACTTTATTAGCTCATGTCTGATTTTCTCCTTTCTTATTATTATACCTTGCAATGCTGCTCCCATCTTTTTAAGTTCTTAAATGATACCTGATCTGTGGCAGCATAAAAATTGCTTTTTTTTTTTTTTTTCTTTGCTTTTCAATTCTCTCCATTACCTTTGTGGCCAATTAACTTTATTTTACCACAGCTCTGCTTCATACTTCCCCAAGAGTGGGTACTTCCATGGCAGTGGATAACGTCATATTTCACGCCCTGGTCTCTTTTGGTTTTCTGTTGACAATCCATTTTGATGCAAGTCCAGCATTAAAACATTAAAGAAGTTCTGCTGCTGCTTATAATTTTTGTCTTCCATAAAGACATGGCGGGGGGGGGGGGGCATTATTATTTTGAGGTTTTTTTGCTGTGTTTTTTTTTCATAAAGCAGGTCTGTTTTTAAAGAGAATAAACACAAAGCACAAGTTATGTTACAAGCATGACATTTTTTCAGACCTTATGACAATTTAAATTGTCTTCTTGATGCTATTTTATTAACAACAGCAGCTACCCTTTTGCAGTCACTTGTAGTCTTACAGCCCTCAAGTGCCACCACAGGTCTATTTATTATTCTTGTGAATTTTTCCTGCTGGCATGTCTTTCGCATTTCCTGACTCCCCTGCATCTTCTTTTCTCTTTGTTTTTCTTTTGACTGTTCTTCACATGTCAGGTCTCTCCTGTTGCATGATCTAGCATCCACCTTTTTCTTAAATCTAGTTGTAGCTCATGACTTGAATGTATTGTCCTGAGACATTTGCTTATTTAATTTAAGCCTTATCTTCTAACACGCCCTCCACAAGAATTTTTCATTTTCCTTTCCATTCTTTGGTCATTTGATCTCAAGCCAGCCTGGCATTATGAATGTTGTACTGACTGTATGTCTATTGATTTTCAAAATTTTTAAAATGCTGTTGGTATTGTCTCATCTATTCAGCATAATTACAGTTTGGTTTTCTATTTTCCTATGCAGTTCACAAATTGAGTACTTTCAAAACAGAGATGTAATTGATCTTATACTTCCAAATTCATTTAAAAGGAAAAAAAAAMCAACTTGTTAAATATGAAGAAAGCAACAAATAGTACAGTATTTGATTTGCAAAAATAGAAGGAAACTAACCTTTGCAGATACAAACTTTCTGTTTAATTTAACAGTAAACAATGCTAATAGACAGTGATCTATATTTTTACTATTTTATTAGCAATCATATATATATATTTACAATTGAAACATTACCACCTTTAAAGAAATTTATAAGAAATATTTTAATTAAAAAAAAAATTAAAACTTTTACAAGAAAAGGATATATTCTCTCTGTCTGTAGAATTGTTGTCTTTAAATCTTAGAAAGCCATTCACTGGAAACACTTATTCTATGGAATCTGATTAGGAKTTCATTAGTCTGAGTGAAAGTGTTCTTATTTTGTGAGTTGTCCAACATCCTGACATTGCCTTTGACTTTTCTGATGTTAATCATCTTAGTTTTGACTAGTTCCATTACTTGTATAGTTGGATGGATATTGACACTTTCCTTAGCCTAACAAGGAAAACAAATACCTTCCTACCCTCACATATGGCTCAGTAAATATTCAGTACTCAAGTTTCTCTCCATTTTCTCACATTCTTACAGTGTTTCTTAAGATTTTCACTTTCCAAATATATTGGGGGGGAAAAAAATCACTCTCATAATGAAAAATCTATAAAGACTATAATGGGAATGAATTTACTTTCACAAATACTTCTTTGCAAGTTTCATTATATAGCACCAGACATCCCTAATGCATATATTTACCTTTGTCGCGAATAAGTAGTTTTGAGGCCGCTTAAAGAATCACTGGCAAAGCTATCAGCAAAAAGTGATTTTAATAGAAATTTATAAAAGCGCGACTTAACAGAATTCGATGGCAAGGTCCACTCTATTATTTATTACATGGACACAGGGAAAATCATGTACAATTGAGCTGGAATGATTTATACAGGGACTGAGGACAAAAGGGTATGGGAGACCCTTCCGTTGAGTCATGAGGTTCAGAGAAGACCTGGCTGGATCCAATCTTAGTCTCAGATTTGGGCAGAAAGGAATAAGGAGATCCTCCCATTGAGTCATGAGGTTCAGAGTAGACCCCCTTGCTCTCTAAACTCCTTCTCAGAGAGGAGYCTAGGTGCGGCTGGATCTACCCCTAGTCTCAGACCTGGTCAACAGCTTATGCCTAAGGGACTATAGGTGTTTAGCAGCAATCTAAAGTTCATTCACAGTTTTAAGGTAAAACTGTGATTTTAACAGCGCTTAATCATTGACTAATTTAGCAGTTACAAAATGAGTTAATCAATCAAGTTTACTTGATTACAGATTTTGCTTATTACTGATTGTCTAAATCAATACACACAAACACACACACACAAAACACCTAAGGGCCCAAAGCTGAATAGATCTATAAAGGCCTAAAGCTAAATAAATTTACACACCTGAAGCTAGGTTATAAAGGCCTTAAGCTAGATAAAGGTACCCGTTAAAAATTCCCCTCGAATGTCGTGAAAATACACACACTAAATGTCTTGGCATTTCCCAACGGGCGAAGGGTTGAGCTTCAAGGAGTGTCTCGGCCAAGGAGTGTCTCGGCCAAGGAGTGTTTCAGTGCAGGTCCCAGCGGTCCCCCGAATATCACAAACTTGAGAGTTTGCAAACTCTGAGAGGCGTCCCACTCAGAGGGAGATGCTGGGCACAGACCGCTGCGGTCCTGGAGAGCTCAAAGAGTCTCGCTTGGGGACCGCTGCTTATAGGTTTGCAAGATGATTGGCTTTAGTCATCAGTAGATATAGTATTGTTTTTTATTGGTTTTGTTTTCAGTAAATATGGTATTGTTTTACGGTTACAATGGTGTCATTTGTGGCAACCGTTGTATCGTTCCACTTGAGCTACGATCCAGGTAGAGAATGTTCCAGGGCTGTCAGGAATGACGAACTGTCTCCTGCTTTCATCCCCTACTTTGATCAGGTAGCCAGTGTTCCTGGTACGATCAGTGCCGCTCCCCACCTCAGCCATGCAAGMGTGCCTGTTACAGTCAAGGGACAGTTAACTGCCCAACTCGTTGCACAATGGCTAAGGCCTAACAGCCTGAGATCGTAGAGAGGCCTAGGGGAAGGGGGGAAATGCACCACCACAACCTTACAATACAATTTCCTCCAGTCAGAATTTCAATGAGCACCATCAGATACATCATTATTTATCGGTTTCCCACACCTGTATAACCTTTCATTACAGCTGAATCCGAATGATATGAGTGGATCATGCATACATGCAACTGTAATCAGTATAACTATAACCATATCTGAACAAATAATGTGTAAGGTATTTCTGGTACCTACTGAATTTATCAAAATTTCCTGCAAGACTTCCTGAAAGCTGAGACAGATTACTTAAAAAATATTTTGTCACTGTATCATTTGTTTATTCCTTATTGTTGTATATATGTGATTCCCTGGCATTGAAGCTATAATATGTTAAAAATTAAGAAAACATGAGAGGTGCGACGGGTGTTTGGGTGTATGACTCTGTATTGCTTGTATTGGAAACGTAGTAATTTTGAAATGTACCATTGCACTAAAGACAATTGATATCGACTCAAACAAAAGAAAGGAAACTACAGGTCAGAGGCTGGATCTACACATATTCATTACATCTAATGAATGAACACAGGCCTATCTTGCTGATCTAGCAGGGTAGCAATCACTACAATTCAGGATGATATTTTAAAAAGAAATTTATTGAAATTTCCTTATTATCCTAAAAGAAGAAAAAGGTTCATTTAAAGCTTATTTTGGTTGAAAGTAAAAGAGAGATGAAAAGTATCAGCCTTCCTATAACTGCTAAAAACTCTAAAGTAGGCTATTGCTTTCTGTTGCTACAAAGAAGAATACTCGAGCCCACTAATCATTTCAACAAGAAAACATTTTAAGCTTATCCTTATTAATGGTTTAGTTAACAGTCTTACAGCACAAACTAAAGCAAAGCTCTTTTCTTCAAACACCTGGCAACATTACGTTTGTTAAGAAATTTTTGGAAGCAAATTGTTTCAGCCAGCTAAGTCATGAAAGTACATAATTAGTGGTAAAAGTCAAACTCCATATACCTTTAATTTAAATGCATAACTAATAGCCTAAGAAAAATAGCATCATGGAATCAGAATAATTTGGGCCAGGAGGGACCTCTGGTGGTCARCTGGTCCAACCCCCCTGCTCAAAGCAGGACTAGTTAGGTCATCTGGCTCGGAGACAGGTTCAGTTGAGCCCTGAACACCTCCAAGGATGGATAGTCCACAACCTCTCTGTGTAACCTGTCTTGTGATTGACCACCCTCACACAAAATAAGTAAATAAATAAATGAAATCCTAATATCTAATAGAAATTTCCCATGTTTCAACTCATGTCTGTTGCCTCTGCCCTGTTGTTGTGCACCTCCAAAAAGAGTGTGGCTCATATTCCCTCTACCCTCTGATCAGGTACTTGAAGACAGCAATATTGTCTGCTCTTTGCCTTCTCTTTTCCAGGTTGAACAGGACTAGCTTTTTCAATGTCTCTGTATATCCTGTGCTCCAGCCCCTGACCATCTTTCCAATCTTCACTAGACTATCTCCAGTATGTTCCTGTCTCTTTTTTACTGGGGAGTCCAGCACTGGACGCAGCACCCAGATGTGTCTCACCAGGGCTGAGGGAAAGGATCATAACCCTTGACCCAATGGCAATGCTCTGCCTAATGCAGCCCAGGAGACTGTTGGCCTTCCTTGCTGCAAGAACACACTGCGACTCATGGTCAACTTGTTCACTAAGACCCACGAGGCATTTTCTGTAAAGCTGCTTCTCAACAGTTCGGACCCCAGCCTGTACCGGTGCATGGGGTTATTCCTCCCCAGGTGCAGGGAAATTTAACATTTCCCTTTGTTAAATTTCATGAGGGTCCTGTTGGCTCATTTCTCCAGCCTGTTGAGATGCCTGAGATGGCATCCCTACCTTCTTGTGTACTGACCAATACCCCAATCTCGTGTCCTCCACAAAGTTGCTGAGAGTACACTCCACCCTGTCATCCAGGTTTATAAACGTTAGACGTTAGACATCATTGATCCCAGAACTGATCCCTGAGGGATGCCCCAAGTTACTAGCCACCATCTGGACTTTGTATTTCCTTGTTCACTTTATTCACTAAACTACACTGTAAGAGACCAACTGGCAGCTAACACCAAGGCCAACTTGTAACCCACTGGAACAAAGAACTGTTTTCCAACGACAGAAGACAAAACTTGATAAGGGAACAGGGGGTGGAGATCACCTGAGCCTGTCTGAGGAATGTCTCAAACACTCACAAGACTGAGGGTTGGTGAATCCCAGGAAGCTCCTCTGTAGAGAATTAACTGGGTATGGCCTTGGGAGAAGAAATATGATGACACCATAAGTCAGCCAAATAAGGGAGTATCCAGATAAGTGTTAAGAAAACAAGATCTACTGATAAAACCAAAGAAACAACTACTTGAACTGTGAGTGAGCTATCTTAATTAGCATACTAAAAAATCCACCCACCAGCAGGAAAAGCCCCCTACCCAAAAAAAACCCTTCCCCACTGAATATGCGCAGTAAAAAGAAAGAACACTGTGACTCTAAGTGAAGACGAGGCACACAAGAACCAATAGAAGCGAACTATGAAACTGCCCCCATAGCAGAGGGGCAGTTTGAAGTGAACGGCGGGCATAAAAGGGGAAAGCAAGTGYCATGGGAGGACTTTTTTTTCGGGAACTTGTGGGAACTTTTGAAGGAGCGCTTCTGCAGACCGGAGACCCCCGTTGGCTGGACCAATGCTGGAACCTGGACCAGTGATCTCTCTCTCTTTCTTTCTCTTACTCTCTTCTTCTCTCTTTCTTTCATTCTTTTACCTTTTCCTAGTAAGTAACGCAAGGCATAAACTCCGACAGCAGTGGTGAGCAATAAGCTTTTCTGCTACCCAATTATTTACCAATGAGCCTAGCTATAGAGTAAAAGTCTTTGTTTATGTACAGACCTTGAGTGTCTTTTCACCTCTAATCCATACTGAGGGAATTTATGAATCTGAGTCACCTCTCCCCCTGCACAGGCGGGACGTGACACACACCTCTGCAAAAAGCTTTACAGCCTAACTTGAAAAGTCAAACACAAATGTTATACCTGTGTGAGCAAAACTTAATGTGAAGTCAGTAGAACTTTCCTGTTACTATTTTAATCGAGTTTTCAACTTATAAAAACTACTTTACAAGAACTATATAGACTGCAAGAAATATGCTGAGAGGACAAAAAATGTTTTATCAGGGTTAGATGGTCTAAAAACTTCATACTAGTCCTTGTAACAGAAGGTTTTATATGTTGTTACCTTGAAGTATTCCAAAAAGAATTTACTCATAATGCCCTTTTAAAATAGCTCTGTTGAAAATTGCCTTTTGTAATGTAATAAATGTTTTAACAATAGTGATCCATGTTATTTACTACAGTAGCACTTTTCTCTAAAGAACAGCTGATCAATATGCATTTGTTTCTGTCATATGTCCCACCACTGAATTTTAGATAAACCATGGAGGAAAGCAGGCTTTCCTGAACCCATGATTTACAAGGTGAGAAGCAGCAAAAAAGAGGGAAATCCCTGTTCACTTTAGCTGAGATGATAAAAAAAAGGTCTCTGCATAGTTCCCAAATGTCACAGCAGCTTATGTGTAACTAACATGGAGCCATTTTTCAGGTGAGGCCAACAATCTGGTAACAGAGAACTGCTACTGACATTGCATTGACTTTCTCAAGTGTTTTTTTTAGTATCTAGCTACATGCTGCTTCTACCACCTTTGAAGTTTTTTACTTTTCCTTCTGTCATATCTGAAAAGGGTGGCAGCCTTGTGGAAAATCCGATTTTGAGCTGGAATGGAGGTCATATTTCACATGGGACCTGCTAGGACATTGGGAATTGAACCGCTAGCAGTATCTTGGGAGTTTCAGTCAGAAAGAACTGAGTAGAAAAAAACTTTTCCTAAACCCATCTTCTAGATGGCTTCTAGTTTGCAATGATATTGATGTTGAAATACATTAAAACTTTATTTATCTGCTTTAGGGAGTGAAATTCCACAGGAGTCTAAGATTTGTGCTGAATGGGCTGGCTTCGCTCCAGATCAGAGGCATTTTGGAAATACCGTAATTCAGAAATGAAAGATTTTCTGGCTAGATTGACCCCCATGTGAGATACTGATGTCAGTGAAAAAATGCTTACACATTGATTTCTCTAATGGAAAGCTGTAGGTCTTATATTGCTATATTAAACTTTCTTCGCAGTTCAATTATGTGAAAACTAAAGGCTTGTTTTTCCTTTTTCTTCCAGTTATTTTTTTATATAAATGTGAGCATCCATGTGATTAAATGGATAAAAAATATGTAAGTATCCTCTAAGTTAAGAGGTATAATAGACAAAGAAGGGTAAAAGATAATTTAATCTTCGTGCTTACTCAGACTACCATGACTGCAGTTTCCCTTCAACATGAAGATGAAGCAAATTTTCTATAAAAGAAAGTGTCAGTAACTGTTGCCAACTGCCTGGGAAAAAAAATAATCCCTGCATTAATATTTTTGAAGTATATTTTTGTTAGTATGGGAAAGAAAGTTTGCAACATGCCAATAGCTGACTATATTTGTTTTGCATCTACTCTTTTTTTTTTAAAAATAGCTATTTTTCACACCTTTTTTTTTTGGCAAACTGCTATTTGTTTGGGTATGTTAGGTATGTTATAGCCACTTCAGACATTTAAATGACTCCTCTAGAGTAGTATGCATGTTTTTGATTATTTCCTGTAATGGCGAAAGACAGTGCAGAACTTTTTGAATTAGTAGAGTACAAGTAATCAAGATTATTAACCTGCAAGACTGCAAAAGGCCATGGAAGTAGCAAAAACTATTTGACAGTAAGAGATTAGAGTGAGCTTCTGCACTTCCTGCCCGTGTGCTGCTAATGACCGTCAGGTCTTGTCTGACAGATTAAATTTATGCATAGCTTCACCTCGTACTGACACCTAAAACATGTCAGATAAGGGAACAGTTGACCCCTAAAAAACTCTTTTTTTTTCATTTTAGCCAAGGCATTTAGATCCCCTTGCATAGACTTCTTTGTCATAATTTTGTTCCTTCTTGGGATGGCTGTTTTGAGTTTACTGATGAAGGTTTCACGTTATATTCTAGTTACTACTTCTGATCAGACCCTGCCAAGAGAAGGATCCCAATATCCCTCTGCTTAAACTTCATAAATTATATCATAATATTATCTTTTTCTCTGTACTTTCATATGATAATGTAAATATCTTCATTTCATGTCCCTAAACTAGTCTACTTTCTTGTCAGAATGCTTAGAATAGACACTAAATTCCAAGCCAATGTTGGTTATATCTCAGCAGGTGAAAAGAGTAATCCTGGTACATCTGTATATTATGATTTGAACAAGGTAGTAAATAAAACATTGCAGCATATTTAGTAGAAAACTTGTAAGCAGCTTGAACTGCACAAACAAGCTGGATGTTAGCATTATTAATAAGACATTGACTTTTTTATCAATAATTGGAATTACAACAGAGAGACTGAAACAGTATTTTCATTGTAGTTGATATTACTGGTATTCTCATTATTTTAAGTAGGATGGTAGAGCATATTTTGTACTTCCAARTGCTGGCTCAGACTATCAACTCGAAGATACTAAATATCCTGAAGGTGAGATACTGCAGTTTGTGATTTACTGCCAAACATGCTGCATTTCATGGTAAGCAATGCTTTTCTGTTGACTTTATTCATGAAAAAACTCAACAAGCAAAACTATAAAAAATTGTGCCTGCCTTTATCTCCAAATGATTAGAAGAAAAGTAAAAAGAAAAAAACCTATTTTTTAAAGGAACAAAATAAAAAGGTGTCAAAACCAAATACAACTTCTACAAATGTAATCTTAAAGAAAAAAGGGGAATCTCCTAAAAAGTTTCTGGGTTTCTCTTTTTCTCAAGAAATKCCAGAATTTATTCCAGCCATTAAACAAGATAGTATATTACTTTAAAAGAAAATTACATTCATTTTGCTGAGAACAGCATTCAGAAACTTAACAAGGATAAAAAGGCATACATTAAGAAGAGAAATATAAAACATTAGCATGTTTTTCTTGAGTATGTAGGACAGCAAAATCTCTGCTTTTCTCATGTTTTTTTCTTTTAAGTATCTCAAGATGGCAGTGTTCCAGAATACTTCCAATTTCTCTGTTCTACATATTCTTAATACTTGTTTTATTAGTATATTCATCATAATGACTGCATCTCAGGGTTTGAACTAGGTGTGGGCAGAATGTCAGGTATTGGAGAGATCAAGACCTTCTATAACGTTATAGAAAGACCATTATAGGAAAGGTATATAAAATACGGATCTTGCTTTCAAAGGCCACTGGTATGTCCTTTCTTACACTGAGTCTATAAATTTTGTGGGGGAAAAAATTTTTACTTATAGCAACTGAATCATGTTTAAATTTGTTAAGCAGAGCCCCCAGCTTGCACCCAGGCAATCTACTGACTCACAGAGATGCTGGCTGAAGCAGAAGTTCAGATCTGAAACTGCAAGGGTTAAACAGTAAGGTTGGTCCACCCATGCCTAAGGATGAGTTGGACAGGAGCTGTTAGCAATAAAGAAGAATAAATGGGCTTGATCAGCAGTCAATCTTAAATGCTTCTGAATCAATTGGACACTCTCGTATGCCAGTTCAGGGATYGCAATAGCTGTGATGGACATAGGATGGGTATGCACGATCAAGTAATTCTCTGTCCAGGCATGAAAATAAAGTTTCCTTATGTGGACAACTCCCAGAACCTAGAGAGAGCTAGGAAGGGCTGTTAGCTCTTGAAAGAGCTGCTAGCTTCTGATAATCCTGATCTGGATGGGATTTCCAAAACAGTGGTTCTGCGGAACCGCAGTTTTTGTTCCCAGGAGAAGCAGCCATCTACCACTCCCTTGACTCAGCAGAGGATTGACAGCAATTTTTAATTCTCTGTTGGTACCACTGCAAAAAGAGCTTCTAAATTAAGAGCACCTTTTGGTTAACACATGTAAATCTAAAATTACTAAGAATGAGAATTAATGGAAGTTTTTCATATAAGTATGGGATTGGCACATAGAAAAAGGGGCTGGGGGGGGGCAGGGAGAGAGAGAGAGAGAAGAAAAGAAGAAAGGAAAGAAAGCAAACAGGTACAAATGCAACACCAGGGAACTTTACTCCATTCACCACAAAACTTAAGGACAGGTATAATTCTTTTCACTTTACTCACATGAGAAAGTGAAGCTCTCACTCTCTCACACTCTCTCTCACTCTCTCTCTCACTCTTTCCTTCTCTTTTCCTAATGCTTTCAGAGACTTCTACCTTTAGTCAGTCATCTTTTCTGTAAATTTCTTTAAGTTGTAATTGAATAATCTTCCAGATTCTGGCATGCCCCTTTGTCAGTGAAATTCTTGGGGTTATAGCCCCTATTTGATGAAATGAAGAGCTGCTAAATTTACAAAGGACTGACAAAAGATATGTTTTTTTGTTGTCAGTTGAAATCCCATTTTACCAGCCAGTATTTTTAAGGAACCCTATAACAAAATATATATGCCTGTACATCCATGTTCCTGAATTTACTTTCTGTCAAACGAGACTCTGAGTCTATGAATATGGTCATCTGTGTGTGTGTTTTATTGAGAATTTGGACCTTAGCCTGCATGTTTGCTACCCTCGACCTTAGAGATCTCAAATGCATAGGCACCATTTGAACTAATTTCCCCAAATCAGTTTCATTTTTGCACTCTCTCTGATGTTTACATTTGGCTCTTAGTCCCATGCAACAGCCCTACACATAACAAATTGGTGCTTGCTTTGTTTGCCAAAGTTTTGCAAGGAGCAGCACTTAGTTCATCTGACCAAGCTGGGATGTGGAAGGGCTTTCACTTTGAGAGAAAGCATGAGTGTGAAGAATCTAATCTTCCATCCACATTGATGGTAATTTTCACATTCATATTGATGTCTCAAATGTCCTTCTAGTCTCATTTTTCCTTGCCCTTATTTTCTTGTGTGATTGTTAGGCATGACTCATCTCTTCCACTCTTCAACATAGTTTATCCTCAGATTTTTCTATTACCAAGCTGATTTGCTTTGACCAGCAGCTCATTCCATTCACACGCTCCTTCCAGCCTCCTTCTTATCAATACTGTGTGAATTCTGAACTGTTCTGTCCATTATTTTGTGGCCATGCTTAATTTTTAACTTTCCAGTTCTTCCTTTTTTTCATCAACAGAGTCAATTTATACTGCACACTTTCTGCTGTTAAACCTCCTTGGTGTCTATGTCCTTTTTTGTGTTACTGCAAGAAAGTTCAGTAATCTCAGTTTTACTAGCCACAAAAGGCACTTCATTTCTGTACTTGATCCTACTATGAAGGATCTATGAGGTAATGCTGTGTTGACTTGTTTGGCTTTCGTTGTTGATCTGTTCTCCCCTTCATTTCTGCTGTATTCCATGTCAAGCACCATTATTTCTACATTCAGTGTAATTCCAGCATCCACAGTCCTTGATGCCCGTTCTCCAGTCACATGACATTTGTTGACTTTGCCGTGAACGTATCACCATCTAATATGTCCCTTCCTTCACCTGTCACTCTTGTACTTTATTCACATGAAGTCTTCCATTTATTTTCCCTGTCATATCCTTCTATCTGCAAGATTAACTATTCCTTACCATTCTCATTCCCCTTTGATCTAGTTCCATCACCTCAGCTTTTTCTTCAGCTCTTCTAACTCCTTCATTTTTTTCTTCCTCAGAAAACAAGAAAACAAACTCTATATGCTCTCTCCCAGGCTTTTCCTGTCTCTGCAAGTAGCTCACTGTCTTGGTGTTTTCTTTCACTTCCAGTTTACTGAAATGAAGATGGTTTAAGTGAGTGCCATGGCATGTTCATAGTGTGTGTACAATTTCCATTTCATTCAGGTTATCAAAAACTTGGAAATCTATCTTATCCCTAAGAGATAAAACAAACTAACTAACAAGATATAAATAAATTATATTTCTTAGTGAGAGCCTACTTTAGATAGTCTTAGATGGCAGTGTAAATATCAGATGTAAATATACACAAAAAGAAAGAGAAATTAAGTAATAATCACAACTGGCATTCTTCTAAGTAATTATCAGCTTGACCCTGGGCAAAATTCTGTACATTCCATGCTATGCATAGTTCTTTCATTAGCAAAAAACCTGAACTTTTGCCCAGTAATCATTGTTACACTCATAATCTTGTTATGGGCTAAGGGAACAAGCCATATACACATGAAGCCAGGAATTTATTGTTAGACTAATTAAAATCTTAACAGTTGAATCAAAACACAAGAAACAGCTCTTCTTAGTCTAGCAACAGTAATGCTAACACTCAGAGTTCAAATTAATACAAAAAGACTCATTAATAATAATCACCTCAAAATTGTTACAGAAAAAAACCCCTTCCTAATAGCTACCCTTTTTCTCTAGTATTTATGCTCATCCTTCCAATATTTCTCTGGATTTCATGGTCAATGGCAACAGTCTTTCCCAAGCAGAGAGGTGATGGGGTGTCAGAGGGAGTCTTCAGTGTCCTTAGTTCCTCACTTAGAAGTGATTCTCATGGTGGGAGTCCCTTGCTCCTCAGTCTCAGGAGGAGCTCTTGTTATGGCTTTCTTATCACAGCCTGCTTTCTTCTCATTCATCCCCAGCTACAGTGTGACTGTAGAATTTGTTGCACAATAGCCTCCACCAACTCCGATTAACATAAAAGTCTATTATTTGTTATGAAGTGACTACCTGGGCTTGTCAGAACTTTACCATGTTTGATAGTCAGAGACAGTAACCTCAGACAAGCTAATCAAGAGTCACTTGGCCATTAAGAAGTTTTTAAAAGAAGGAAAAACCAGCTCTGGCCAAGGCAAGACCAGACAAGTCCCGAGTCCCTGCACTGAGAGGTCAATGCAACACTTGTGGTTTTCTATTACAAAATCATATTTAGTGAGCTACACCAATAAGTCTATTTTTAGATCATTTGTAATGTTGATTTGGTCTGCTTACCACAAGGGCCATCTTGAAAGTTTGGAATCCATTGCTTGTCTCTGCAGAACCACTCTGACATGTCCATTGAACAAAGAAAAGGTATATTCTGCAATTATGGTGTAAACAGAAAAAGATAGGATCCAGTGCAAATGCAGATGACCATGTGTGCTTATTATGGGGGTCATTTTAGATTTGGGGCAAAGTTGTGATGAGTCAATGATTAATGACTACCCGATTCACTTTATAGTGGGTCATCATCTTTACATGGGAGCAGAATTTCAACATATACTTTCACAGTTGATACCTCCATTTTTGAAAATCAGGCTATTAACCTAGGTTCCAAACTTTCCATTTAGGAACTTGATTTTATACCCCTTGGTTTGAAGATTCAGAGAGCTTTTCCCTGTTTAGCCAATGTCGTTATCTCCTACCTTTGCTCTTGATTCTGTGTTCTAAAGGGCAAGATTAGCATACYTTCTTTGACACGGACAGATTTTACAACAAATGTACTAACCATAGAATAGCTGAAAACATTAAATAATAAGGAAAATGAATAGCTTAATCTCATGAAAAGTTCCAGGGATAACCATTTAAGTACTGGAATACTTTAAGAAGAGATAGTAGAAGTTTCTTTGCGACTCAGCCTGGCACAAAGTTGATTGCTACCTTAAGCTTTGTTTATTATATGTACAGAAATGAGTGAAACTAGCGTATGTTCTTTTTTAAAGGAAAATATTGCAGATGCAGGCCAGAAAAAAAATTAGGAGAATTCAATTACTGTGATGGAGGATTTGAAATAAAATTGAAGCTTTTATTTTATGAAAAAGAATGAAAAGGATGAATGACATTGATCTAATTAAACTCTTGTGGGTGAAAAAACAAACAAACAAAAAAACAAACCAAAAAAGACAACACACAAACCAAAACGAAATAAAACAAAAACAAAGAATATGGAAGAATTATAATATTGTAGAAGTAATAAATATTAGGAAATCCTTTATTTATACAGAAAATTGGAAAAAAAATCAGTGATTCTAAGCTATGATGGACACATTTGGTGTCAATGCAGAGGAAATAAAAATACACAGAATAGAAAGAAACAAAGGAAGGATGCCTGTAGGATTACCTGTCACAAGACATCTTGGTTAATTTCTTCTTTCTACAGACTTCATGCATGGTCTTTTGCAAGACAGTTTCCTAGTTTTGATATATGTTTATCTTCTACTTTCATATTTCCAGTTAAATGATATAATTTTTTCCTTTGTTTCTACACCATGTTCAGATATTGTTCAGTGCTACAGTCTCTGTAGGATACAACTGCCATATTAAAAGTGAGTTAGGTCAGTTTTTAAAAGCTTGCTGTTCACTTGCATTACAGCCAAAAAAGCTTAGACCTAACGGGAGAGGCTCTATATAGAAAATAGTGAAGCAATTACACTGTGGGTGTTTGGGGTTTTTTTGTTTTCATTTCTGTTATTTAAACAAGGTCAGACAAAACTGATGAATCAGTCAGAGTTAAAATTTTCCTGTAATATATTCTATTGCAAGTCTTTGAGGTCAAAAAAAGTATTAACGAGCCTTCGTTTCTTTCAGATGGCTGTACTGACAAGTTAATTTTGCCAAAGCATTTGGTGAAAAAATATTAGCATTGCTGTTGATGGGAAAAGAGAAAAACAGAAGAGAAATTATAAGAGGTCAAGAATTTCAACAGAGGTTCAAGTCTAAGTTTTTTGATGAATGGCATGTTTTTTAAAGTTTTGTGTAACTGTGTAGTTTATGTCCTATTATTATCTGTGATATACATAGCAACTGGCTACACTGTGTAGAAAGAACTGTCTATGATCCTAGAATAAGAGAATCATAGAATCATTAAGGTTGGAAAAGACCCTTAAGATCATCAAGTCCAACCGTTAACCTAGCACTGCCAAGTCCACCACTAAACCATGTCCACCACATCTACGCGTCTTTTAAATACCTCCAGGGGTGGAGACTCAACCACTACCCTGGGCAGCCTCTTCCAATGCTTGACAACCCTTTCGGTGAAGAAATTTTTCCTAATATCCAATCTAAACGTTCCCTGGTGCAACTTGAGGCCATTTCCTCTCATCCTATTGCTTGTTACTGGAGGAAAGAGACCGACACCCATCTTGCTACGACCTCCTTTAAGGTACTCGTAGAGAGTGAAAAGATCTCCCCTTAGCCTCCTTTTCTCCAGACTAAACAAGCCCAGTTCCCTCAGCCACTCCTCATAAGACTTGTGCTCTAGACCCTTCACCAGCTTCATTGCTCTTCTTTGGACGTGCTCTGGCACCTCAGTGTCTATCTTGTAGTGAAGAGCCCAAAACTGAACACAGTAGTCAAGGTGCAGCCTCACCAGTGCCGAGTACAAAGGGACAATCATTTCCCTAGTCCTGCTGGCCACACTATTTCTGATACAAACCAGGATGCTATTGGCCTTCTTGGACACCTGGGCACACTGCCGGCTCATATGCAGCTGGCTGTTGACCAATACCCCCCAGGTCCTTTTCTGCCAGGCAGCTTTCCAGCCACTCTTCCCCAAGCCTACAGTGTAGCATGGGGTTGTTGTGACCCAAGTGCAGGACCCGTCACTTAGCTTTGTTGAACCTCATATGATTATAGGTTTGGCCTATCAATCCAGCCTGTCCAGATCCCTCTGCAGAGCCTTCCTACCCTCAAGTAGATCAACACTCCCGCCCAACTTGGTGTCATCTGCAAACTTACTGATTGTGCACTCGATCCCCTCATCCAGATCATTGATAAAGATATTAAACAGAACTGGCCCCAATACTGAGCCCTGGGGAACACCACTTGTGACCGGCCGCCAACTGGATTTAACTCCATTCACCACAACTCTTTGGGCCCAGCCATCCAGCCAGTTTTTTACMCAGCRAAGAGTACRYCYGTCCAAGCCATGAGCAGCCAGTTTCTCCAGGAGAATGCTGTGGGAAATGGTGTCAAAGGCTTTACTGAAGTCTAGGTAAACAACATCCACAGCCTTTCCCTCATCCACTAAGTGCGTCATGATGCATGTGAAGGAGCACAAGAGTGGGGTGACAGCAGAGACCTTGAAGATATGGGCCAGATGATACCAGAGTTGAAAACAGGCTCCAGAATTATCAACAGCTCATGCATGTTAAGTTATTGATAACAATGCAAACTCAGGAGGTGGGAAAAACTGATTTCAGGGTCAACAAAAAAAAAGTAAGTATCTAACACACACTAAAAAGCCATACCTATAGTAAAGCTGAAAATAACAGAGAGCTGCAGACTAATAGAGAAGGAGCAAGGTGTGCGAAAAGCAGTTAACAATGGGCCTAAGTGGACCCCAAGACAAGGAAGAAGAAATAATCACCATTAACAACATGGCCCTCCAGCCAAAGAGAAGGAAGAAATGCCCACTGTGACAATGATTGTCCTCCTGGAAGAGACAACAGGAGGCTCACAACTTGTCATAACCATGCTCCCCAAACTTTTGTCAATACACAGGACCAGCAGAAGGGTGAATGTAACATAGAGAAAAAGTAAGAGATACCGGGACAGACAACTTTTAACTGCAACAATGTTTAAGAAATCTGTTTTGTATTAATAAGTACTTTAAACTGTGAGTGTCATCGTGACTGATTAAACACTTTTGGTTAAACTGTTGAAACATTAAGTAGATTAAAAATAAATTGTAACAATTTATTAAGTAACAATAGGTTGTGTTGTATTGTAAGCAAACAAAATGGCACATTCAGTTTCTGATCTCAGAATTCATTTTCTTGTTGGCCTTCTGAAGCCTTTGCAATTAGTACCACTTAACACTGAAAAAATTACAAGAAAGATCTGATGAATTACAGCATGTTTCAAATATAACCAACAGAAAGGAATGGAACAAGTAGTTTAATTTTTCAAAGACTGAATTTTTAAATCAATGGCTTTGGAACTTGATATTACAGATAATTAGTGTCAGGATGAAAGATAGTATTATTCAGAAGATGATCAGAATAAAATTTTCATTAAAATGAAAAAGAATAGTCCAGTAGTTGTTCTCGTGAATATGAAAGGACTTAACATGAATGATTCTTTAAAAATATCTCTGATGTTTGAGAGAGATTACAGTTCATACCTTAAATGTTTAACAGGCTAGATTGTTGGCTTATATAAATCAGTGTAGAATTACTAGAAGTAAGTACATGCTGTATATTCAAGTCCCTATAGCAACTCTTTCCATTTACAAGCAGTATAAATAATGGTAAAAACTATTTTAAAAAGAACAAGAAATTATTCACTAGAGGCAGCATTGCTCTATTTCTGAGCACCTGAATGACTACTGGAATCTTCTGGCTTTTAATATATTGAAAGCCATGGAAAATTCTGGTGGTTAACTTGTAAAATTTAACATTTCTTCTACACCTCCGAAGTTTTGCATCACCCACAACACTGGCATTTCATCATTGAAAGCATATAATGAGGCAAGTATATAATGAACATTTCATTCCCACCTTTTTTTTAATTTTTTTTTAGTTGAAGAATGTAAAATCTAATAGCTCATATTAAGTGGCATCGATGTTAGAAAGTATAAATTTGAATTTTCTATGAAATCCAGTCTTCTAAATCCAATACTTAAGAGGTATTCTACTGTATATCTTTAAAAACGGATATAAGGGCCTCTATGTTGATGTAGGAAAAAGGTCAACAAGGCTTAACAGAAACTGTAGGAAGAACATGAGACACTGACAGTTTTATTTTTACTGTCTCAGATTAGTAGAAGGGATGTCTTTTTAAACCCAGATTCCAAACACACAGACATATGAATAAACTTAACCGTTCCAACTACTCATAATTAATTTAGAATTCAGTAACTTTATGTTTAGGTAATTTTTTTTAGTTAATCATCTGACAGAAATATCTGATTTTAAAATAGTTGGCCTACTTGCTGTTGCATGTGTGGCCTGAAAAAAGAGTTGCATGCCCTTGGTGTTGATAGCTTTATTAAACATAAAAATAGTGTGCATCAAATATTTACTCCTGTTCTAATAAACAATTTAGGCATTGCTCAGGCTTAGCCCTAGAAATGTACATCACAAGAAATGCAGGGAAAAACAATCCTCTACCTGCTTTGAGGAGATGTTCCTTTTGAAATTATCAGTTTATTTCTCTGATTTAACTATAATAACTTTTTGTCATGTTAGTGGACCTAGTGTCACCAGTCTGTACTTTAAACATTGATTGACTTTTACTACACCCATAGGACAGGGGAAGGATCTTGCTCATATTTCACAGCACTTTTATTAGGGCCAGAACAACAACAAAAGTAATGATCACAGAATCACAGAATGAATGAGGTACTTGTGGATCAATCTAGTCAACTACTGCAGGGTGCTTGGAGCTGTGTCCAGTGGTGTTTTGAATACGTCCAAGGCTGAACACTCTACAGCCTCTCTGGGCAATCTGTTCCAGGGTTTGACCACCCACACAATAAAAAACAAACAAACAAATGAACAAACAAAAAATTTCTTATGTTTAAGTGGAATTTCCTGTATTTCCATTTGAGCCCATTGCCTCTTGTCTTGTGTGCCACTGACAAGTGTCCAGCACCATCTTCTTTACTCCCTTCCATCAGCTATTTACACACAAGATTTCCCTGAGCCTTCTTTTCTCCAGGCTGAAGAGTTCCAGCCCCCTAGAGTAACACTATTGACCGACCTCCAGCAGGACTTTATGCTACTGATCATGATGCCTTGAGCCTGGCAGTTCAGCCAGTTTTCAATCCACCTCACTGTCCACTTTTCTATGAGAATATTATGGGAGACAATGTTGAAAGCCTTGCTAAAGTCAAGATAAACAACATCCGCTGTTTTCCTCTCATCATCAAGCCAGTCATCATTGCAGAAGGCTATCAGGTTGGTCAGGCAAGATTTCCCCTATGTAGATCCACACTATCTACTCTCAGTTACCTTCTTGTCCTTAATATCTTTGGAAATGGTGACAAGAAGGATTTGATCCATCACCTTTGCAGGGACTGAGGTAAGGCTTACTAGCCTGTAGTTCCTTGGATCCTCCTCCTTGCTTTTTTTGTAGATAGGAGTTATGTTTGCTTTCTTCCAGTGTGAGTTGTCACCTCCCTCCCACATCATTCCTAGTTTAAAGGTCTCCTGTCCAGGTTGGACACCCTATTGGCAAAGATGTTTTTACCTCACTTTATCAGGTGGATTCATCTCTTCCTAGCAGTCCTCAATGCTCAAAGCCTGTCCCATGGTTGTAAAAGCCAAATCCCTCTGTTACAGATGAGATGGGATCTGTTGAGTCCAATGGACTCCAGGGACAGAATATTCCTCTTTCCTGGCTGCTGAAGCCCAGACAGGTGCAGTCTGGGTCCCCAGGGTTCTTTCCATCCCAGTCCCATGGATATGTCTGACACTGTTCCTGCTTGCAGGTTCAGTCAGTGGTAAGGCTGAATGTGTATCCCAGAGAGGCACATACACACACACATGCACAGATGACATTAACACATCTGGCCACACAGACTCCCACAGGGCACAGCCTTCAGCAGATCCACATATAATAATACCAGAAATCATATAAAACTTAAGTACAGATACCAAAGTCCTGTTCCTCTCACTGATCAGGAATGAAGTTCACAAGTGAAAAGTCACATGTCCTCACTTTCTAGATTCACTACACATGCACCTTCAAATACAGGTGCCTCAAATATCATCACAGCCTCTAATTTCATCTAATATCCATGCACGGACCCTGGGCTTCCTTACCCACTACACAAGTCTTCTACTTTCTGGATAGTCCAGTTGATGCATGATGCATTCAGTAGCACACTCATCTCAGAAGCACCTCCATAATCACATATTAGTACAGGCTCTCAGTCTGCCTAATATCCACTCCCAGAGACTGAGCTTCTCACCCAGCCACTGACTTAGATGTTGCATCTTTCCAGGTACAGGTCTCCTCCCACTCTTCAGTCCACTTTGAAGTTTGCTAGTGAATTAAACATACATTGACATACACACAGGATTAAATACACTGGGGAAATATAAACACTCCCAGTTGCTGGCGTTTAGTCCTCTCATACTTCCACATACACCCTGGCCTCTCCAGTGCTGACATACAGGCCTATGAGTCCTGTGGCCGGCCCGTGGTGCCCCAAGTTGCTGGCACTTGTACCTTTCAACACACACATATATTGACACCCCGGTCCCTCCAGTTGCTGGCACCCAGGCTGTTTTGCATTGGGGAAGTGCTGGTCTTTCTGGATGCCAATAAAAAAGGCACAAAAACTTGCAAAGCAGATAACTATTTATTAATAACCCAGAAGAGGTGATAACTAGTTATAAGATCTTACATCCCTTCTGATGCTGGGAACCCGAAGACGATAAAGCATTGAATGTACCTCTGGTCAGGGCACAGCATGCTGCACAGATCCCGTCTGTGGTGTGGTTTGTCCATCTCTAAGTTCACTAGTATTCTGGTAGGTTCTCGCTCACAATACAGATTCATCAATCACAGACAGCAATCAAATCTGGAATGTGGGCACAACGTTGAAGAGTCCCTTGAACAACACACTCTAACATTCTTATCTCATTAAAAAGTTTGAGGTCATGAACAGGTGCTTATAATATTTCAAGTGGACAAGACAATACACTATACATATATTTATGATTAAATGCACATTGACTGTATGTATGTTGACTAATTATGCATTGACTATGCATACATCAATTAATTATACTATTGATTAAATATACCTTGATTAAGTAGCAGTCAGATAGTATCCATCATACAGAGATATGACCCTGGATTAGCCATTACGTGGATCACTAACTGGTCATACAATAGTCTTCTGAGCTGAATACTACACAGATCTGCAGGACATGTAACGCGAGGTCCCTCTTCCAGTTCCTACCACTCACACACCTTGCAGCTCTCACACATAGGGTAGAGTGAGATTACATAGAAAAAAATAGTTAAGAAATAGTTAATAATAATTCATAAGATAGGATAGACTGCTACCATCAGGTGTAGGGCTCAATCACACAGGTTTATTTCCTGGCTGCTGGCTTACAAACCACTAGCCCCTTTAGGTCCCTTGTCCCCCTTTTCCCATGCTTGTCCCTCCTCAATCCCTCTTGGTTCCCCCCTTTCCCCACCTTTGACCCTTCACCTGAATATCCCACAAATCGACTCAATTATCTGACAGTAAGTTTTACACAGTTCCAGAAGCCACCTCAAATATCCTGTAATACTTGTGTTACTCTTGTTTCCCCATTTGTATCAGTGACAAATTCAGGTTGACCCTCTTCAAGGCGTTGCCTGAGCTTCTCCTCTAAGGGCCCATCCCGCAGTGGCTGATGGGTTCTGGTCTTCTCTGTTGTCTCCGTTGCCATAAAATCCTTAATGTTTGTGGGTCTGTGTGCTTAATTAATCAGTTTCCTTCTTATTTACTTCTTTTGTACTGAATAGTCCTTAACCAGATAACTTAAAGAACCAGATGYTCTGACATTTCTCATATCCTTACACCCTCTGGTCAACACCAGCTGTGCAAACAAGTGTTGACCTGCAGGATCCARCTGCACCTCAAACCTTTCCCCCTCATTGAAAGGATCAAGGAGAAAAACACCTGGGTCCCTATGCCCTTCACTCTCACCTCCAGAGACACATAGTCAAGCTTGATACTCTCCAGGTTTTCCCATGGCAGTGTCAGCATCCACTTGGAAGAGGAACAGTGGATAATAGTCTGAGGGCTTGACAAGAACCAGAAGTCTAGCTCATCCTCAGTCTGAGCCCTGGCAAGCAACAAACCTCCTTAGACAGCAGGTCAGGTCAGCCAGTGGGGACCTCTGTCTGCCATGGGGAGGAATCTCCCATGGCTTTCACTCATGGCATACACATTTAAGTTCTGTGTAAACAAAAATCAGACTTGTCATGTTCAATGTGGTATGCTTATTTACAACAGATTCAAATTTGATCTTTTCCTTTCAGGCCATATGTTTTGTTCTTTTCTAAATAAATTATAAATGTTTTAATAAAACAGCTATCTGGTCCTTGCAGTCAAACTCCTTGCTCTTCTAGTCTAAGGGATCTTTATGGACACATAGCTTCATAATTGCAAGTTCAGAACCACAGCAGCATTGTAAAACCCACAAAGCAGACTACAGTCTTGCTCCCACTGTTAGAAAAATGGAGTTGGTATAGATCTGGAGCAGGTCATGTAGAGAGGAAATCAGAAAGGCAAAAGCCCATCTAGAATGCAATCTGGCCGCTGTCATTAGAGACAACAAAAAAATGTTTTTACAAATACATTAACGACAAAAAGAGAGCCAAGGAGAATCTCCATCCTCTATTGGATGCCGGGGGGAACGTTGTCACTGAGGATGAGGAAAAGGCTTAGGTACTTAATGCCTTCTTTGCCTCAGTCTTTAATAGTCAGACCAGCCACCCTCAGGGTATTCAG